>JANKKB010003009.1:6226-22030 GCA_026225775.1 Bursera palmeri
TTAATATACATACTTATATTATAATATCCATAACAAGTTAAATAATCGTGTATCAAGTTTTAAGGTGTTAACGTAATCATAAGTCTACAACTCAATCCATGAACGAAGAAAGGGTAGAAAGATTTTAAGATATATACTAAAAAAAACATAAATAAATCATATAAAAGAATAAATATTAAATTATATCGTGCCATAAAAGGCTTTAAATTCTAACAAGGTAAACCTAGATGAGAAAAAAATAAAAAATAAAATAGTGAACCTTATTCATCCATATATATTACATCCTCATAAAATTGAATCCAAAATATACGTTTAGCATTTATTCAACATTAATTTCATTTTTCTTGTTACTAAGAGAAGAACTAATCGCAATGTAGAACTAAACTAAGCAACAATTCTTAATGCTCAGAAAATTAATCTCCTAATCTCATTTGAAGATYAGTCTAAATAATCGTATAACAATGTAGTTAATACTTATAAAAGACCTCTAATTGTATGTATTATTGTCTGATTAGTAAAGTGAAAAACCTAGTTTAACATAAATTATCCTTAATACAAGAACTCGAACCAATCTAATATAATTTGGCTTTCCATATTTAAATTATAATTAAAGAACAATATTACTCTGAAAACACACAATTAATCCATAATCAAGAACAAAATGGGTTATATCTTAAACAGATAAGTACAACGAATTAATAATAACGACATCAAATAATATAACGAAGAGGGAAATTACGTTTCCTACAAGAAGGGTTCGATCCCAGTTGAATTACAAGATAGACAGTCATAGTTTAATCAAGATTTGTCTGCTTTATCATCAAATATTAAGTAAACAACATGGATCCCAAATTTAGAAATTAATAAGTGTATACGAAAATGATAATCAAATTCTCTCCAGCAAGACGAATCACTTCTGATCGTTTTTCGAAGTAATTCCCTTGAGAGCTCCTCTTGGCTGCAACCCGAAACCCTTTGCTTCTGATCTCTTCATGATCCTCAGCCTCTTGCATGCCTCAATAAACATCCTGTAAACCATCCAATTAGTATAAATTAATAAACATATTGATGATGATGATGATGGAATTAGGAGTGTTAATTACTCTTGAAAATGGCTTAATGGTGTCTCATTTACACGAATAATGATCATAATTGACGCTAGAAAAGTTATAAAAGTCAGAGAAGTTTCGATTTTTCTTTTTTTAAAATTATGAGTGGCATGTGGAATATTTGATCAAAGTTGAAAGCCTGGACAAGAAGCTTCATCGATGATCACTGCATTCAAACTAATAATAATTTCTGGCTTGACCAGAGACCAGGCATGCATATGGTAAGACTATTCTTGAAGGACAATAATGTCTTCTAACCGACACCATTATGGAGGAATTTCCTTATGTCGGCAGCCCCAGGTCCAACATAAAGAATCCGCGTGACTTATACAATAGTGTAATGACACATATACCACTCTCTTTTTCACAAATGAATAATCTCATCTAATCCACATGGCATTAGCAAAAGCTGCCAGGATCAACTAGTTTGAGTAATATTGGGTAAAACTGTTTGTTAAAAGTAGTTTATGAAATAGAAAGATTATTATTATTATTATTTTTAAATAATAAATATGATATTATATTTTTATTCCAAAGATGAATTAGTGATTAATTTTCATTTGTTTCCAAAGATGCTATATCATGAATCAATGAACTAACACTAAACCATTTTTCTTTTTAATTTACTTTTATTTTTGAGAAATGATTTTTGTGTTCTCTAGATTCATTTTCTAATAATCTAATGCATAGTACTCTATACCTTTTTCTTCCTTGCTTAAAATTAATTTTAAAAAAATAATTAACATAAAAATTGATTCAAAAGAACCCTTAATTACTTTTAATTAAATAACAGTTCAGTATAATTTATACATCAAAGTTGCATATATTTGTAAACCACTAGATACTAATTTTTGTCATCATCAACAAAAGATTTAATTGGATATATTGTTTATAGATCCATAATTTGTTCACTTGTAATTAATTTGTAATATGCTAATAATCATAATTAAGTAGGAGTTAATTGGGTTTGAAAAGACTTACTCCCAGGGGACATCTCCTGCTAGCATCCAGTCTCCATCCTTGTCTTCATAAATGGGAACAAATTCAGAGCTGTCCGCGTCTTTCAATGCCTCACCTATCAATAGTTCCACAATTAATTTCTGTTTTCGGCTATATTTTGAACTTAATTATATTAATCTTATGCCAATTCTTTGATGAGCCAAGATTTTAACTATAAATCGCAATTTTACAGCCATTTTTGGTCACTCGTTTTACTCTTTATATATTATTTAACATAATATTAAAGTTAATGCACTCTTAAGTCTTTGTTCACATCTAATCAACAAATAAAATACAAAGATTAGTCCAGAATTCCTCTTTTCTTCTTCTTGCTGTTCCCTTTTCTACTAACAATTAACCTCTATTTTCCTCCATTACATTTCTTTATAATTTCCCGGCCCATGCAAATAGACTATCAACACAACTGTTCATATCTACAGGTTCAAGGACACTGAACACATGGTAATTTCTTCATCAAATTATGCAATTATAAGTGCTGCTTAACTAGTTAACAAAACAAAAATAAAGGTAAAACTTAATCACAATTTAGCTTGTTTAATAAGGTTTCCATTTTCTCATATTAATTTCTTTTCCTTATAACAACAATCTAAATCTATAAACCCTAAACAGTGTAATGTTTGAATCACATAAAATAATAAAAATCTAATGTTTCATGGCTAATAGTATAATTAAACATGTTAAGCGATCTTTAGCTCGCTTTAGCTTCCAATTTTTTACCTAGAAAATAGAATTAAAGGACGTGAAGGAGAGTACTTACTTATTCCGAAGCAGCCAAAGAGCTTCTCCAACGCCACGGCAAGGTCTGAGTATCCTTTCTGCATGCTTAAGTCAATTTTACGAAGAAAAGGCGCGCCATCCATGCTGACTTTCACGTACATTTTGGAAGTGTCAAGACGATCTTTCTCATTAAAGCTGTTCTTTTTCCTATATGAACACACCGGTGGCCACCCCACAACTTGGCTCTTGGTTAGGGTTTTCCGGCCGTCACCGTTCGTGACATCATTGGCTTCATCAGAGATATCCGAGAAAACCCTTTTCTTCTCATTAACGATCTTGCTGTTACCACACCCGCCGCCTGGCAGACCCAACCGCAGCTCTGTAATCTCAAGTTCCAGCCCTTCCTCGGCCATTTTTCTCGATTTCTTGTTGACGGGGTTAGGGTTTCAAAGCAGTTTAAGAAATAAGAAGAAGTAGCCCTTGGTTTGGATGATAATTGAATGTTGTTGTTTGGTAGATTGTATAAAAAAATAGCGAACAAAAGGGTAGCTTTTATACTAGATTATGAGAAGAGAAGACATAGTGGGAGCAATGACAGGTCAACTAAGGCTTTAGTGGTCGGTCACATGAGAGGCAAACGTGGGGACTATGTGCTCCCTTGGGACACCGTTAAGGACCGGCACCATAAGTTGGAGATCGGACAGATCGAAGCGCTGTTGGTCGCTTGATGATTTGGTAGGATTTCATCCTGGCCGTTTGATTAGGGGAATGGGAACAGGCCATGTGATGTGCCTGATTGAAGGGGTCTTTGCAATAAATTATCGAAAGAGTACTCCAAGTAGCACCATGATATAGGGGAAGCATGTTTTGGGACATGCATTCTAATGTTGCTCAATGCTAGCTCATTTCGTTATATGTATGCAAGCTTTCATCCATCATTATGGTTTTATGCTTCCTATGCCTTGTATGTTCATGATCATGAGCAGCTTATGTATATGCATTACAATTATTTCATGATGAATGTCATGCATAGATATGTTGATTTCATGATTCAATATAAATATGTTAATTTTCATTAGCATTTACATGTAGATAATTTTCACTCCTTGTATATGTCAAGAAATTGTTAGATAATAAAATTATTTATTACTAATTAATATTTTTGGTAAATATTGGCTAAACTATATATATATATATATATGAATGTGCATATTTTGGTCGATCCAATTTTCAAATCAACAAGAATTAGGAGAATTAAGTCAAGAAGTTCAGACGTGAGTTTGATTAATTATCAATAGAAAGTAAAAGCAAATTAATGCTGTGAAATGATATATAATCATGATGAACATCGCATTTGTAATGTTTAGGAACATGTATGTATCATGGTTGCATTTCCATATATATATATGTATTGTGTCATGCATGGATGCCTGCCACTAGTATATGCTAAAAATGATGTGAAAAATTAACATTTATGAGGGATTATCATGTGCTAGCTAGCTAGCTCTTCAGTATTCTGTTCATATATGATAATTGAATGAAGTACATCCTTTCATGGGAAAGTGCTGTGACATTTACTATATAGCAAACAAGAAACGAAAGAACTTGCGAGTTCCAACCCAGTCAACTTCACAATTTCTGGGACCCTGCAAGTCCAGAACCGCGTTAAGTGTAGCTGTCCAAATTACTTGTTATGACGCAGCATGGGCACACCAGAGTTTGTTCCAAAAGCGCATATTAATTTGTGACTCTGAACATTTTGATTTATCTACACCGCAGTTACCTTCCTTAGTGTAAAATTATACATGCATAATTGAGATTGTAGAGAGAGGACTGATTAAACTTCCTAGTTAGAGATTATCTTTAGATGCATGCATGTTGCTAAAACTATATATTATGATGAAATTAAGGACATTTCAGGAGTTATTGGCTCTAGAGAAAAGGAAAAGTCTTAATCAGAACAAGCGTATCATGATATTCGCATGTCTATCAAATGAATTATATGATATGTATGGATTGTTTTCTTTCTTATTTGTAGCACTATATCATTATATATGATTGGTTGTTTTTAAAACGATTGCGTATGCAACAAAGAATTTGTTGTCTAACAATCACTATAATTAGTTATATTTAAAAAATATTTATGTAATAACATCTTGTTAATCAGGTGTATAATTACAATGATATATCCGTCTCATCTAAAACTCTCTCATAGAGATATGATCAATAACTGTGCAAGTTGTAGCAAGAGCGAAAGATCTATAGTAAGTTTGCATTCATGATTGCATCCCTCTATGTTTCAGAGGCTCCATATGGCCATGCCAAATGAGGGCGTGTAGTTACTCAAATACCTATTTGGTGGTCGTGTGTGCATGTGGAACTTTTAGCTTGTGTGCTTTCAAAAGGAATGGATTACCGTAAGAGAAGGAACATCAAGAACTCTTCGAACAAGGGATGCAGTGCTACTTGTTTGTGCAGAAATAGAAAAGTTTTGCCAACTTGGCGCCCTCAACAGCAATGCAATCTTGAGCCTATAGTAGGGGACCTGAGATATTAATTCACTCTAGTTTTTCAAGTTCTAAGGTTTCAAATAAAGCTTTGTATCAAGTTCACGTGATATGATGGATCTCCTATAGCATATAGAACATTATTATGGTAGATAAGTTTACATGATCAGTGACTATTTATGGCACTTAACTTTTATCATTTTGCCAATGCTTTAGTGTTATATAACTTTAAGAACATTGGTTTGTGATTGAATGATCAAAACGTAAAGTCATCCTAAGGAATTGAAATGATTTGTAATAATTGATTTCGTTGTTATGATCACTCCGGAGAGATCCATAAAAATATTAAATTAAAAAATTATTATGTACCTTTTTTAATTTCTGGGATATTAATAAATGAAGTTCTATCTTACCTCTAATATTTGAAGGTATCATATTATTATGACAATCATTTATTTATTTTTAGTTTACATCCTAGGTCTTCCCATTCTATCATCTAGCTAGCTTATGTTCTTTATGTATCATGAATACATTAAAATCATGTTATTGAAAGATCTGTTTGATATCCAAAAACTGCTTAACAATGCTTATGAAAAGTTGACATGGAGGAAGAGATAAGTTTCAGTGAGTATGATACTTTGAGATAGAATAAGATCAAAAATTGAGTTTGATTAATTCCCATACGAATATTGTTTAAAAAAATTAAGAATAGTTACACTTTAGTTTCAAAAATTTTTAGTGAAAAAAAGACCTAATTATAACTTGCATATCGAGGAATGCATGATCGAGCAACTGGTTTCATGTGGGTGAAAGTGTAGCATTATTCAATTTAAAATGCATCTAATTAATTACCAAAATGAATTAATCAAGAAAGAGTGAAAAGAAAGAATAAAATCGAGACACATGCTAATGCTAGAATTCGAAATGAAAGATTGATAGCAAAATTTGTAGTGTTGATTCCCGTATCCATATCTATCAAACAATAGCAAAACTTGAAAGAATAATCATGGAACCCTACAAACCTCAGACAAGTAAATCAAGAATCTTTAATGAAGTGGATTAAAAATAAAAAACTGCAAGTGCAAGACTGCAAGTATATATCCCATATGCGCAATTGTCCCTGAAATGATCTTATAATTGTATCATGATTTAATTAATTTTTTATATATGGTAAACTAACAGCTCCATTATTAACACATTATAGTATAATCACATATATATAATCATTGGAAAATCTATTTTTAGCATGTTATAACTCCTCTGATATCCGATAAATATTAAACCACCAACTGATAGTTCTGTTGGATTCTTATTATGGAAATTATCCAGACTGCATGATTGATGTTAAGGGAATTTAAAAATTAATCACAAACACTTTGAATATAACACGCCCACATGAGTTTTATTTGGTGGCCTCCATGCATGTTCAAGAGCATCTTAGAATGATTTATTTTAATCGTGCTTAAGTAGTCTTCAAGAAAAGATTCAGAAGAGAAGAGGTGAACCAACCAAATCAAACTGAAGTGACATTAATGTCTTACCGTTAGGGTTTCTGTTTAGGGTTCAACAAGTAAATAATGAAGCAGTGTCTCATGGTTGGGACAACCAGAACCGAACACTAGTGCTTACAAGCACATGCTCTTGATCTTTTTTTTTTTTTTTTTTTCCTTTGGTCAGCTTTAGATTTTGGTTGTTGAGCAAATCGGTATATCCACTTGCTTTAAAGTGTTCTTAATTTGCGCTACAATGCTTCAGTTAACACTTATTATTGATGTCTAAAAGTGTTTATGACTTGATACATTAAACATTGCGAAAGTCTACATTTGAAAGTGCTTTATGTAAAAGCCTTTATAAGAGAGACTTTGACATTGATTCCAAGTTAATTAAATTTCCAGGTTTCGAAACCCACTTATAGTTCATTTCAACCAACATTTTCAATATATATATTTTTAATATACAAAAGCATATCTTCCAGAAGTAGCGAAGTGTTCATGAGACTGCTACATGTGGTAAGCATCTAACCGAAAGTTAATCATACACTAGCTTCTCTTCAAAAACTATTGCTAGTGTTTTTTGTTTAATTGCAAAGAAACACTACAATATAATAAATAAAATTAAATAAACAAAAGTTTTGAACTTTGATTGTTATCTGGCAACACTTCTAATATGATCGAAAGCATATAAATTAATTATACCCATAACTAAATCCTAGCTTTTTAAACTTTTTTTTTTGGTCGTTTGATGGTTGGTCGTGTTATAGAAGGAATTTAAGGACAACCTGGACAAGAAGACTTCCAATCTGGTAGGTCCAAATTGCTTCTAGTTTAGGTATGTGTTCAAAACATTGGTGACAACTACCAAGATCTTGCTTTGTAACTTGTAACTCACATCTTGGGATCGACCGGATTTATTTTATTCTCTAATATTTTCTTATATTTCCAGGCTGGATCTTAAAAATTATCCAAATAAAGATGTAAATCCTTTTTAGTTGAGAGAGTGATATTTTTTAATTTAATTTTTCTGATTATAATTCCAAAGAAAAAAAATCCAAATCTTTTACTTTAATATAAATAACACTATTTTTTCCTCAAAATTAACATATTTAAGTGCACCCCACCAAAAGAGAAAAGATGAAAGAAGATGAATAAAAAATTTAGATATTTTTTGAATGTCAATTTCTTACAATCGTCCATACATGCATAAATAAATAATTATAAATAATGAAGTATAACATAGAAAATTTGGTGGAGCAGGTGACTAGTTCAGTGCCTATTAATTAAAGGAGCTGTTCCTTCTCAACCGAGCATATGTTTCCTGTTGTTTAGACAAGGCAAAGAGGTTGGTGACAGGCTCCACCACATGCACTGTTTATTTAATAAATTTTTTGGTTCTAGAAATATATTGTTGTTGAATCTTTTATCGGAAGTGTGAGACTGTAAAGACTTTTCTTCCATTGTGTTATTTGGATAGTATGTATCAATATCTTGCACAAACCTGTCCATAATCCGTTTAATCCAGAACACTCATGCTATATGTTAGATGCAAAAAATTAGCACCAATTAGATTGAGTACACGTGGAGAGTATGCCGAAGGAGATGATTGAAATGCCCTTGAGGAGTGGCTAAGGACAGACTATCGAAGCGTTTTTTAGTAGTGAAGTCAGTAGGATATGGGAAAGGTGCATCTGGATAGTCCGTGGAGAAGGTGGCATCCTGGTAGGCTTGGAGATGGTGGCATCTTGATAGGCTTGGAGAAGTGGGAGACCTCGATTGGCCTTGTGGAAATGGGAGATCTTGGTTGGCTTTACGGAAGTGGGAGATCTCGGTTGGCTTATGGAAGTGAGAGATCTCGGTTGGCCTTACAAAAATGGGAGATCTCAGTTGGCCTTGTGGAAGTGGGTTTCTAGCTTGGCTTCCAGAAGTGGCATCTGATCGAGAGGGTGACATCTCATGGCTAGTGTAACATCTTATGAAGAGGGTGGCATCTCCTTTGGGAAGACCAACTCCAGGAGCTTTCTCTCTTTCCTCTAGCTTCCAAACTTCCAAAGGCTTTACTGGATTCAGCTACTGGTTCAAGGCTACACAAAAATGAAAGTCAGAGGGGATGCTGGGTCTCTTACTAAGGATAACCCTCTAACATTCAAGGCAGTAAAAAGGTTGATTTATATGGTTGGGAACAAATGAATATGCATATATTCATGTCCACTTGCTGTGTGTTTGAGGTTGGAGAGATGGTGAACATCCATGGTGTTGGAGAGATGGCGACAACCATGGTGCTAAAGAGATAGAGGCAGCCAAGGTGTAATTGAAATGGAGACAACCAAGGTGTAATTGAGATGGAGACAACCAAGGTGCTGAAGAGATGACGATGACCATGGTGCTGGAGAAATGGTTACGACCATGGTTCTAGAGAGATAGCAGTCAAGGTGAAACTAAGATAGAGGCAACTAGGTGCAACCGAGATGGTGGCAGCCGAGATGTAACGGAGATAACAGCTAAGACGCTGGTGAGATGGTGAGCAACCATGGTACTGGAGAGAAAGATGGTGAACTACCAAAGTGAAAGTGTCTTCATGGAGACTAAAAATCCATGGATTCTCTCTTTTTTCTCTTATAATCCAGCCGTCTCTCTTTCTATTTTACACAAAAAATCCTCACTATTCTTGAAGCCATCCTTTTGCTTTTGTATTCAATAAATCATTAACTTACCCTAAATCTTGGCCCTTCATTTTGATGATGTGTCACAATCTCGATGAACCTTCTGGACGATTTTTGGGATATTCTAAAGATAGTCCTTAGCCAATTTTGAGGTGAGGATGTGGCAAAAAGACATTGAACCAAATTGAGAGGGGGTTTTGGTCATTTCTGAGGGACACCAAAAAATGCCATCTACACTGTATATCCTATTTGTTTTGCTGTTTAAAGTCAATGTCTTGGTTTCTTTATCTATAGGGAATCTTCCCTCAAAGAAAAGTTAGTAAAGTAAATGAGAATTAATTATGTTTTCTAGAAACCAAGATAACGAGAATACAAGATCAATTGTGCTTTTTGTTAGAGAGAAAAGAATACTATACCTCAACCAATATTAAAATATTATCATGCTAATGTGATAGCTTAGTGGCATTTATGAATAAAATTTTTATGCTTTTAAGATTCTCAATTCATTTCCATGCTTCATTCTGATATATTCTGGGTCTCGTTACAATATCAAAAGCCAAATAATAGAATCCAAAATTCAATCATCTATAGAAAGCATTTTAGGCTTCCACATGGTCCTTGCCCTCACTTTTTTTGCTGCCGACCCATACAATAAAAAGCAAGTGATTGCTAATGCTGCTATTTTTATAGTTAGTAAAACTGGAAAAAGATTGCAACATGTACAATATCGTTGATGCATTCATTCTTATACTCGAAAGTTATTTCAAAGAGCTTAATTATGGCTCCAGAACCGAGGGAGAGGAGCAATCTGAATGTGAATGAAATTTTAACCCTATTAATATCAGTAACAAACTTACAATATGTGGAATGAATTGAAAAGAAAGCTAATCAAGGTGGTGAAAGATCTAGCTTGAGAACATTGAGATAGTCTAATAACAATCGCCCATTTGGCCTAGAGCCAATCACCTATGTATCAAATACCTGATTTATGTATATGTCGTTCATGCTTTTGCTCAGATAGCGCTTTCATCAGTGGATCAGCAACGTTGTCATCCGATGACACATTCTCGATCCTGACATCACCTTTATGTATAATCTCTTTGATCAAGTGATATCTTCTTAAGACATGTTTGGATCTTTAATGAGACGTAGGTTCCTTTGCCTGTGCTATGACCCCATTGTTATCACAATATAAAGTAATGGGCTCTGCTGTAGAAGGAACAATGCCAAGTTCTCCAAGGAACTTACGGATTCAAATAGCTTTTTTCGCTGCTTCAGCGGCTGCTATATACTCAGCTTCTGTTGTTGAGTCGGCTACAGTATCTTGTTTGGAGCTCTTCCAGCTTACTGTACCACTGTTAAAATAGAAAAGATATCCTGACTGAGATCGGTGGTCATGTAATATCCCACTCGAGCACACAGTAAGGGCTTGGTTTGCTCACAAGCCAGACCCGGGCATGTCACAGGCTCACACCTCAGTGGCGCTCACAAGCCCAACTGAGTTGGCTAGGTCCCACCCCTCACTGGGCATGACCCTTCAACGTATTATCCTCTTTAACCCGAAGGCCTTAAGGCTTTGCCCTCTGCTGAGACGCGTCCCCCACTCAAACCTGAGACCCCTTAAAGGTGATTCATTAGTTGATTTGGTCTCCATACTATCAGAAATCCAAGTAGCATCACTATAGCTTTTAAGTACAGGTGGATATTTTATAAAATATAGTCCATAGTCTAAAGTATATTTCAAATATTTTAATACTCTTATCAATGCTATCCAATGATCATGACCTAGATTACTTGTATATCTACTAAGCCTGCTTTTTGAATAAGCAATATCTAGTATTGTAGAATTCATCAAATACATTAAGCTACAAATTATTTGTGAATATTTCAATTGACAAATTGCATTTTTTATAGTTCTTCTTTATATTACAATTTGCATCAAAATGTGTCACAGCAGGTTTACAATCAAATTAATTAAATCGCTTCAGAATTTTTTCAATAAAATGAGATTGAGTAAGAACATAACCATCACTATTTTATTTTATTTGAATTCCTAATATGACATCATCTTGACTTAAGTCTTTCATATTAAAACTTGAATTCAACATATTCTTAGTTGAAATTATGACATCCTTATTTGTTCTCATTATCAGTATGTCATCGACATATAAATATACAATGCCACAAGAATTTTTCATATTATTGATATAAACATACTTATCACGTTCATTAATCTTAAAACCATATGTAANCATTATATGATCAAATTTTTCATGCCACTGTTTTGGAGAACCTATAAAAACATAGTCATTGTCTTAGGTTCTAGTTTCGTTTTCTTAAGTAAAAGAATATGAACCTTTGCTAGACCACCCCACACTTTAAGAATTTTATAAGTAAGAATTCTTCCTTTCCATATTTTATATGGAAACTTATTGGTTTTCTTTAATGAGATTCTATTTAAAATGTGATTTGCATAAGTAAGACCTCATCCCACAAATTATGTAGAAGGATAGAACTATTTAACATGGAATTTATTATATCCTTGAAAGTTCTGTTTTGAATAATTTTATGTTCATTACAAAATTTAACAAAACTGATAGACTTATATTCTCTACCTCTATCTGACCTTATTGCTTTAATTTTTATATCTAACTGATTTTCAACTTCTGCCTTATATGTCATCAACATTTTCAAGGCTTCATCTTTGTTTTTAATCAAATAGACATAGCAATATTTACTGCAATCATCTACAAAAGTGATATAATAATCATCTACAAAAGTGATATAATAATTTGAAGTCACAAATATTACCATGAATTAGATTAAGTAATTCATTTAATCTTTCTTAAACTAACTGATTGTGGTATCATTCAATACTGTTTTAGATTGTTGGGATACAACAATCAGTTACATAAATACATAAAAATAAAAATATATGAATAAATAAAATAAACAATAATGAAATACTANGCTTGTAAGAACGGAGGCTTGTATATAAAATACAATGTCCTAAAATAATATTTCTCCTCTTCTAGTGATTGAAGATCTACAGGAGACTGTTCTTAGGATACAACCGCTATTTCTGAATTTTATATCACCAATTTAGAAATCTGGCAAACTGACTTATTGTAACTCTCTCAAGTATTGAAAAAAGAATGCAAATATAACAACAACNAACAACATTTATTTTAAAGCATTTGTACCATATTTATAGACATTAGATGCCTCTTCAGGTGTTTTTTAAGAAAGGTATAACTCTTATGTAAACCATTGCAACTTTACCAAAAGATATAACTCTTACGTAAACCATTACAACTTTACAAAAGATATAACTCTTAGGTAAACAATTACAACTCTTTATACAAATCAAGCATTGTGTCTTTACAAAATAATATATTACATGTTTTTTCAATTCAAACATTATGTCTTTAAAAACTTATATAATACAAACATTATTTCCAACAATATGTAAAAGTAGCAATAACAATTTCATTTAGTAAGAGTAGCACAAAAACAAGGCTGTGCAAGCATAATCTGATTTATTTGTGTCTTGTTATGGAAGTGTAAGTCTTCTAACTTCCTCATTGAGCAGAGATCATGGGTTTAGTTGCTTTAAACCCAAGATGTGCCATTGCAATTATTTAATATGGGACAACTTAGCAGTGTCTTGGTGTGCATCCCAGTCCTCATATTATCAATCGTCTTTCTTCAAGCACCAAATCCTCTCATTAATAGTGTGCTCAAACGTTAAGTCTTCGTATTAATAGTTCATCAGACCATGATAAACTTCAACATTCTCTCGGGACTCATGGTTAGTTACGAAACTACATTATGGCCTGGAGAGGCCACTTAATAGGTAGAAATTTTTTAATTTTTCAAATTTAATTAAGGTTGAAATTCTAATATATAAAAATATCGCAAAAAGGTATTTAGTTAATCAATGGGTATATTTTCTCAAATGCAATAGCTTCCTTCCCCTCCATTTAAAAAAAANTCATAGCAATCATGACATAGCTTTGTCTTTCTTTCCCTCAATTGATCATTCAAAGCCGCGAAGCATTGTTTGTAAACTTTGTACCTTCTGGATTGCATCTCTACTCCTGATTAATTCTTTAGCTATGTTGTGGTTATTAGGTTATGTAGCTTAGCTCACTTTTAACTTCAGTGTTTTTTTTTTCTTGTAGAGCACAATATTATAGCTTATTTTGTGATCACTACCATAATGTTAATTAAACTATCTATTTAGTTGGACCTCTATTTATCAACTTTTTGCGTTAATTGATTATACGAGTGATATTAATAGGATGGGGATCATTATGCATGCCCCATCCTCAATTGTAGAGGGGATTCCTATACCCACCTAAATCCCTCTAAACTAAAAATGCAGAAAGCGATAAAATTTCTAAATAAGAAATGACATTCTCATCTCCACCTCGCCCTAAGATATTTTCAAAGCCAAGTGGGAGATGCCAACCACATCTACCTTGAAATCAATTTGGCGATAGGGTTAAGGCACAACCCATCCCCAAAATATCACATTTCATCCCTATCACAAACCTGATAATCGTAAATTGAAAATTTTGTAATCCCTACAATGTGGTCATTAATTCATAACATCAATTCTCTAATAAAGAATGCTTTAAGTACTCAGGATATTGTTCTTCATAATATATCAAAAGTTGATAAAAATTATAAAATCTTTTAGAAAACTACTGAAAAGGATAATTTTAAAATTGAAATAGATAAAAATTCAGAAGTTAAGGTTAATTAGACGATTAATGCTAGTCATATGGCATCATTCTAGCAGAGCAAGTGACTAGAGGCTTTTGCTCACTAATTTGCACGCATTTTGTTGGGCTAAGTGCATGACAAAGCTCTTGGAAATGGCGTATGTAGATTTCAGCCCATGGTTTCATCTGAGATGAATTGGGCCGTTGGATGATTTTGGGCCTTATTGGAGTTGCATTTTATGCAGTTAATATAATTTCTGAGCCCATCATAATTTATACATTTATCCTATACGACTTGAAGTTTACGAATCCATTTATATTCAAAATTGTTTTTTGGCGAAAGAAAAGAAGCACAAGATCTCCATATTCATCAATCAATCAATCATGTTGCAATCGATTCAATTATGTTTTAATTTTTGCCTCATGTAATTAATTTTGGTGACCCCGTGATGCAAGTACTAATTCAATCTATTAATTTTCTCCCTTCTCCAGTTGCTGACGTCTTACGCCAATGACTCTGGCAGACTTTTCTTTTTCTTTTTTAATTCAATAAGAATTTATTATTAATTATATCATTCTTTTCTATATAATTTGTTAATATATTTTGAAAAAATATATTTTATTTATAAATTTAAAATTCACATAAATAAAATAAAGTAACAAAAAAAGTTAAAAAGTAACGAAAAATGTATTATAAGGTATAAGGTCACTATTTATTCGAAACTCGAAAATATATTAGATACAATAAAAAAATAAGAAATCCAAGTGATTCTCCAATTTTGCTTCGTATTGATTTAAAAAGAGTAAGAGTTTCGTTTTTTATACAACGTAACAAAAGTTGATTATTTCTCAGCTAGAAGAAACCCAAACTAGCTCTAGGTAAATGATACATACATTCTCATTTTACTTTCACAATTGCAAGAACAGAACTAGTTAACTTTTAATGTCAAAAGAAAATCCACATAAAGCAATAATATCAATCCTTTGACAAGTGATTTAACTCCTTTGACAAGTGATTTAACTCTGTTAGTTCAAAGCAGTTCCACCTAGATGTGAACTTCCGGTCTTCAGTTGTCTTTATTTTTTGGGCTTCCACATGGTCCTTGCCCTCACTATTTCCTGCCCACACTCGGTACAAAGCAAGTGGTCGAACTCAATTTCCCCTTTATCGATCAAGCGATTGCTGCTACTGATGTTGTCTTTGTTTCTAATGACTCTGGAAAAAGATTGCAGCATATTATCCCTTTTGCATTCCTTCTTGTACTCCAAAGTTATTTCAGAAAGCTTATGGCTCTCCACAACCAAGAGAGGAACACTCTGAATATATATATAAAATGAAATTAATTTTAGCACAATTAATATCAGTAACATACATATGAAACAGATTGAAAAGAAGGTTGATTAGAGTGGTGAAAGATCTACCTCAAGAGCATAGTTAACTAGTTTTACATTATTCACATGCTGATTGATGTCCACGTCTGTCCACAGAGACTGCAATTTTTGGGAAAATTTTATAGAAGTAAAAATTAATAATAATTTCATTTAGTAAGAGCATAAAAAAAAAA
>JANKKB010003010.1:0-21448 GCA_026225775.1 Bursera palmeri
GTAAATAAACTGGCTTTCTAGCTTGCTTATTCATTTGAGTCCTGCTTGACTGTTACACCCGGAATAAATGCTTGAACCTTACCCGGGAGACATGCCTTTTCCCTTCAATAAGTGAAATCTCAACTCAATGGCCCCGCTTTCATCAAAGGCCGCCATACCCTATGATAGTAATAAAAATAATTGATAAAAAATTTAGTACTTTCGAAATTAATTCAATTATAACAAAACAAATAATACATAAAAGAAGGAAAAATCGAAGAATCCTAAAACAAAAATAATCAATGAAAAGTTGATACGAATAAATTTAAAAAATATATATTTTTATAAAATAATCGAACATCGTTTAATCGGCCATATTGAATTAAAATGATAGTTATTATTATTATTGTTATGGTTTTACTTGTTTAGTTGTTTAGACTATGGTAGAGGGTAATTTGGCAAAAAGTTTAATTTTGTTGATGTACTTAACAGTAGGTAGCTGTTAGATACTTTGGAAATCTAAGGTAACCGGGATTTCCAAAAACCTCAAGGGAGGACTAGGAGTTTACCCTATAACTTATATATACGGATAGAATTCACTGTAGTCCTCATTATTTTCTAAATCTAAAGTCCAAGAAGATTGAAGGGAAATCAAATAACAATTTCCCTTCCATCTTGTTTTATTATTGAAATAAATATGAAAATAGATACAAACTAAGGGGCCGTTTGAAAAATATACTAAAAACTGAAAATGATTAATTTTTTAAAAATATTTAGATATTCAAATACTCATTTAAGATATTATCAGATAATAATATATGATATATGTTATTGAATATTTAACAAATTATAATTATTAAATCGTATTATACACTATCAAATATATGAAACTCAGTTATCAATTTTTATCCGTCATCGAACCTAAAATTTTCAATTGCAGATTACTTTTCATTGCACCACTTAGATCCGGCCTACTTGCAAATTTTTTTTTTTTTTTAACACTCATATAACTTAAATATAAGGGAAGAATTCAGTGAAGTCCTCAATGTTTTCCCGAATTAAATGAAGTCCAAGAAGTTTCAAGGTGAATCGCAAAATTCGTTCTTGAGAACCTTAACCATTTCCATCTACTGCATTTTCCCTTAGGTCAAGTCGTTTTTCAAGGTGGAGAAGGAAGCGAAAAAATTGAGGAGATGAATACGTCATATAGAAAATAATATATTTTGTCTGGCCGAATGCATGATTGTCTTCGTGTTCACTTGCTCCTCATGGCAGTTAGCTGAAGTGTCTTCTTCGTCTCCTCTGAACCTGGTGAGCGAAATCTGTAAACTGAACAAAGCTTCAATTTTGGTTGTTAACAGTTTTTAACGATGTGTGGTTTTGTCTTTAGAAGGCTAGTTCTTTCACAGGTTTCCCCGAATATTTATAGGTCTTTTCTGCAAAATTTGGCCACTAATCATCTTGATTTGTGTTTGAGTTTATTACCCACTACAACAAAATCATTCTCAACTGAAACAGAACAATATAAGCTGAAAAAGGGGAAAGATTATTCATTTACTGTGTCATACCTCATAAACTCATGTGGGTTGTCCCCAGAAAGTGCAAAATCTGTCTCCAAAAGAGTCAAATTTCAATCTGCAAAGAAACCAGACTCAGTCCTTGAACTACTTAGAAACTATGGATTTACCAATGCCCAAATATCGAAACTTGTTAGGATGCGCCCAAAGATGCTTTTAGCTCGTCCTGAGAGGTCTATTTTGCCTAAATTCGAGTTTTTCAACTCTATTGGGGTCACAGCTGCCGAACTTGCAAGTGTTTGCTCTTCAAATCCAACTCTTTTGTGTCAAAGTTTGGAGAACCTGCTCATTCCTAACTATAATTTCCTCAAAAGTGTGCTTCTATCTGATGAAAAAGTTATTAAATCTTTTAGGAAATACTCATGGATGTTTCATCAAGATTTGCAAAAGAATGTGTCTCCGAAACTGGCATTCTTCAGAGAACATGGAATGCCTGAGTCACTTATCGCATTGATTTTAACATGTTACACCCCAGTTGTCCTTCAAAGACAAAACAAGTTTGATGAAAATGTCAAGAAGGTTATAGAAATGGGTTTTGATCCTCAGAAATGTAGATTTATCCATGCAATGCAAGTAGTTATTTCGATGACACAATCAACTTGGGAGCACAAATTGGGTGTTTTCAGGAGGTGGGGTTGGTCAGATGAAGACATTATGCTGGCTTTCAGAAAGTGTCCCAATTCTATGAGTACCTCTGCCAAAAAAATTATGAGTACTATGGATTTTCTTGTGAACAAGATGGGTTGGCAGTCCTCAGATGTTGTCATGTATCCAGATGTTTTCCTCATGAATTTGGAGAAGAGGGTAAGTCCAAGGTGTTTGTTTATTAAAGTTCTGGAATCAAAGGGGTTTGTGAAGAAAAAGCTAAGCTTAGGTTCATTTCTAAGGCCCACTGAGAATCAATTCTTGGTTAGGTTTGTGACAAAATATATGGACGATATTCCTGATTTGTTGAATATCTATAAAAGGAAGGAAGACCTTAAGGCTATGAATATGAATAACCATGTTTCTTCTAGGAACTGTAGCCTGTCAACTCTTCAAATCTAAATGCTTTTATGATGGCTATTTTATGGTAGTTAAAAATTCACCATTTCAGATTATTGAACTTTTTAAAACTGTTGAATGAGAATTACTTGAATGAGTTTTGTGGATTAACATTGTTTTCTTTGTTCTATCCGTTGGCACTTTCCAAGCTGTGATATCTTTAATTACATTTTTATATGTCAATGGCAATAAGGTGATGAGAAGCTGATAAACTGTTAATACTAATCTTTTTATATAATTAGTAGATTCAGTCTGTGTTATTGGGTTTTGATTTGCTCCAGGTCCCTGGAGTATCTAATAACCGTTTCTTGCGGGCAAATCACAATGAGGTTTGGAAGTTAGTGAAAAGAGATCAATAGTCAATATTTATGGCCTTGGACAGTAGAATTTTCTATCTAGAACTTCTTAGTTTGGTACATATGTGATATGCCCTCCCACATAACTAAAATTGCAATGAGCCATCAATATCATTACAACTGATTTGAAGTATATAACTAATCCTTGTGGAAGAGAGGATATGTCATTGCACTGTGAATTTGATTTCTATTGTTTTCTGTATCTGGAACTGGAACTGCATCTCCGTAATATGATTAATGTATTCATCATATAATTTTAATTGTAGTAAAATGGGTGCCATCTTGCCCTCCTTTTCTCCGAAGTTGGCATTCATCATTCAATTAACTCAGTATAACTGTTTATACAAATATGACATGATATCGATAAGCATTTTTTGACTTATGAATGATGGAACTGATGTAGAATGTAGCCATGTTCGTAAGTGTTAACATAAACTGTTGAGCCTTATAATGTTTAATGTCATCCTATCCCTCGGTATTTTAACCGAATAGGTAGTGAAAGATACTGACAATTGTAGATAATTTTGTTTACTTCCTTTAACCTTTAATAAAAAATCAACTGTCAATATCCAGATAGCCAGTTTTCATTTTTATATGTTCAATTGCAATATGGAGATGAGAAGGTTATAAACTGTTAATACCAATCTGTTACATGATTAGTAGATTCGGATCTGACTCTTTGTTAAATGGTTTTGATTTGCTCCATGTCCCTGGCATATCTAACAAACCTTTCTTTCAGGCATATCACAATGAGGCTTAGAAGTCAATGAAAGAGATCAATAGTGAATATTGGTCAGTAGAATTATTATCGAGCAATTCTTAGTTTGGTTCATATGTCCTCCCATTTAATAGAAAATGCAACGAACCATCAATAACATTGAAGTATAGTGTCATGGTTAAAGTTCCTTGTGGAAGAGAGGATATGTCATTGCAGTTTATTTTTGATGTCTAGTGTATTCTGTATCTGGATATGGTTAATGTAATTCATTTTATATTTTAACTGTAACAAAAGGGTTCCATCCTCCCTCCCTTTTTCTCCCAAGTTAGCACTCAAAATTCAGTAACTCTAATACAATTGTTTATGCAATTAAAGCAGTTTTTGTTTTATGAATGATGAAACTTGGTGTAAGATGTAGCCACGTGTTTCTCCAGTTGGGCTTTATTATGTTAACTTCAACCTATTTTAACCGAAATTCTAAAGGTCGCAAAAGATGGTGAAAACCGTAGATAAAATTTAGGGAACCTAACTAAAATAACCCAAATTGAGGAGGGTATTTGAAAATAATCAATCTTCTTATTTTCTTTGATTTACTCAATCCAAATTAAATTGAGATGAATGATAATTATATCTTTATCTTCTTCTTCTTCTTCTTATCTTTTGATGGTTCGATAACGGTCTTACGAGTCTGATAATGATCTATTGATAATCAGATAATTGTTTAGTAAGTTTGATGACGATCAGACAACAATCTAGTAAGTCTGATAACGGTCCAACTAGTTAGTGATAATTTGACGAGTTTGTCAATGGTCTAATGAATTTAATAGTGATGTTTTGGTGATTTCGTAACCGTTTGATAAATTTTTTTCTGACTGTTTGATAATTTCAATGACTATTTTATTAAAAAATTTTAAAGAAATAAATATATATTTATATATTATATATAGAGGGATATAATGATCATAAAATTAGAAAATAATTTTTTTATTCCTTCGAAAGGGATGAACACGGATCGGTTTGATATATATCTATTTTTATACCTTTCCTATATGTAGAAAAATAAAAAAATATTGGAGATTGATTATTTTTAAAGACGTCACTTAACTTGGGTTATATTCATTAATTTTCTTAAAATTTATAATGGGTGAAATTATTTGTCTATATTTATTTTTTCTTCTAAGTACCCTTTTTTATTTTTATTAAGCTCTGGAAATCTTTTTTTTTTTAAAAAAAAAAAACTTATAAATCATATCTTAAGGACGGCTACCAGAGTGACAGAAGTTGAAAGTTGGCGGTGAATAAACTGGGCGCTGACGTTGGAACGATGAAATATAACGTCAACAATTCCAGAGTGAGCAAGTTACAGTTGCAGAAGGCTCTGTCTTTTATTGATTTGCGGAATCCAATGATAATGATGTCAAAGATATCAAATACATGACCAATTGAAAGCACTAGGTTTTTGAGTTTTCATCGTCAATTCAATGGTTGGGAGAAGGAAGCCTCTGCTACTCTCTTCGACTAAAATTCTTATTAATTCTGTACTCAATTCTCCGCAACGACTCGCCGGGGACCAACTCCTTTCCGATGACGTCCCGTCTACTTTACAATTACCGGCGGGAATTCTCCGTTTTTCGAAGGACAAGTTTGAGACCTCAGATACTGAATTAGCTTCACTTGACGATTCTGCATTGGTCGGGCTATCCGTTTCTGTTTTGAAAAGACTCTCTGTCGCTTCAGGCTCACTTGTAAGTTCTATCTATGGTTGCTGTTTAAGTTAAAACTATTCTGCAATTTGTTTGTTTCAATACTTTTGCGATTAACCGCTGACACTGTTGAGGTTTATATTTCAAGTTTATGCATGCTTTAAAGTTTCCGCCTTTGATTAAGATTATCAGACTTCCTTTCTTGTATAATTCCATCTTAACAACAATCTACACGGTTCATTGATGTGAATTGCTAGAAATACATTATTTGCTTTATTTCGTATGTAGCTATTTAAAAATCTTTTTGGTTTTTTAATATGCAAGGTACTTGTCAAGAATGTTGGGACAAATATACAAAGAGTTGCGCAGGTTGTTGTTCTAGATCCTCCAAATTCCAACGAACAGACATCTGGTGAAAAATTGCCCCCTAAACATTCTCCGCGCACAATGCTTACTTTTCCTTCCTATCATTTCCCCCAAAATGACTCAATGTTGTTGGACAAAGAAGTTGCCTACTTGTCTCCACTGTTAGCTTTTAACCTAGACTTGCATGTATCGTGCTTGAAATCTCTTGTCTACCAAGGGAAAGAGACTTTAGCATCATTTTTTAAAGCTAAAGTTGATGATGAGAGTTGTGACCAAGATAGTGAAGCTTCACTGATCAATATAGGATTGGAAACTTTGGGAAAACTTCCAAGATATGCCTCACACTTGAGGGCTTCTTTTGTTAAGATACCAGAATGTGGTACTCTTGAATCTTTGAAAGGAGCTTCGACCGTCGAAGCTGAAGATCGCCAAGAAATGATCGATTTGGCACTACATAGCTATTTTGAAGTGGATAGATACCTAGCAAGAGATGATGTTTTTAGCGTGTGCATAAAGTGGAACTGCAATTCAATCACTTGCATTCCCTGCAACCAAAGGTTGCAAAGTAGAAGTGATAACGTCGTCTACTTTAAGGTAAGCTTCCTCGTATATCCTTAGTGACTCCACATGCACAAGGGATCTCATATAAAGGTGGATAATGTTCTCAGGTTGTGGCTATGGAACCATCTGATGAAGCAGTTCTTCGAGTTAATCACACCCAAACTGCTCTTGTGCTCGGAGGGAGCATTCCATCTGCTATTCCTCCAGATTTATTGATTTCTGGATCAAATGATTTTGCACCGTTGCAAGGGGATGCAGTGAAGATTTTGGCCTCCATACTTACCCCACCTCTATGCCCATCTGTGTTGTCTACAAAATACAGAGTCGCTGTTCTACTTCATGGCTTGTCAGGTCTACTTCCTTTCCCCAAATCATTGATGTCTATGGGGTATGGTCCCAAGACCTCTTGTACACCTTGGATATGAAACCAGCTGAACTAACTAATACTTCAAACCAATTTCTGAACAGGATTTTCATTATTGCTTTTAGTATGTATATTCATGTTTATACATACTGTTGCTTGGTGCTGATTAAAATACTTGTTTCAGGGTGTGGTAAGAGAACTGTTGTTAGATATGTAGCGCGTAGGTTGGGGTTGCATGTAGTGGAATATAGCTGTCACAATTTAATGGCATCATCTGAAAGAAAGACATCTGTTGCTCTAGCTCAAGCTTTCAACATGGCTCAAAGGTGAAGCAGTTGACACGTTGGGTATGATATATTCAAGGTGTTTTGTAACTTGTGAGCTATCACACGCTGTCTTTTGCTTGATAGTTTACAAAGTTGCTTTTGTATTTGAGGCACATTATGGTCATACTTTTAAACTTTAATTCTTTTGTTCTTTCAATATATATCCTTTATTTCAATAAATAGCAATTAGTAACCTTACCTCTATTGTTTTTATTTAATCTATTCATGCTTCTTTCCGTACAGAAAACTGTCTATATTTCAATCTTTGTGGCATTTTTCTCCAATAGTGTTGTCATCTTGGCGGAAAGTTTTTTTTTTTTTTTTTTTTTTTTTTTTTTTTTTTTTTTTTTTTATTTAAATGTGTGTGTGCAGTTCTTGATGATTATAAGGGATTTAGTATCAGGCTGTAGGAATATAACTGTACTTTTGCTGGCTTCCTGTTGGTGTCATTGCTCTCCTTTGTTCCTCATATACTGATCTTCTGACAGATACTCACCAACAATCCTTCTTCTCTGTGATTTTGATGTTTTCCACAATTTGGCCTCTGATGAGGGTTTAACCAATGATCAAGTTGGTCTTTCCTCCGAAGTTGCATCTGTTATTAAGGAGTTCACCGAGCCAGTTGCTGAAGATGAAGAAAACTATGCTAATGAAGAATCAAATAGTGATTTTGTAAGTCTCATAAATTTGATTGTGCCATCTTCTTCTTCATAAAGGGATTACGTTTTGAGTTTTTCTTTGTTTCTTGCAATATTCCTCCTTTCCTCCTAAGTTCTTATAACTTCATTCTTTTGCAGTTTTCTTCTTTATTATTTCTTGTTCAATTTGTTAAGTCAGTAGATTGAACCTTCGGAAATGGAAATAACTTTTCTATGGTTTAACATTTCTCTTTTTTATATGGGTTCAAGTTGTCTCTTGCAGCATCCACTTCCAAAAGAATGGAATGATTTGTATCATTTTTTCTCTCTCAGAGCTTGCATTTCTTAGTGTAGTTGGTGCTTATGTTTGTATGTTATTCAGATTCAGTACTATCAAGAGGGGACAAATTCAAGCCAAGGGAAAAATAGATTTTGATGATTTTGCTTGCCATTTATTTTTAAGAATATACCTGCAGTTCCTTAGGACTTGTTGAGAATGTTAATACATACCATGCTGATGCAGCTGGTAAAGGAGATACATAGGCAACGGGTGCTATTGGTAGCAGCTGCTAACAGTTCTGAGGGTCTGCCACCAACTATTAGGAGATGCTTTAGCCATGAAATAAGTATGGGTCCTTTAACTGAAGAACAAAGAGTTGAAATGCTCTCCCAGTTGCTGCAAGGAATTCCTGAACTCCTCTCTAATGTATGTCAAGGGACCGTGCTTCCTTTTTTTGTTTTTCTTTTTTATATTTTGGGGTAACCAATGTCTCATATTACTGATAGATATTAAGGAATTCATCGGTGGGTTGAAATTTTCGATGTCTTGACTGCCTCTTTGTATGTGCCAGGCATGCATCATTACTGGACACACATCCAGGGTACAATGACTCTGTTCAATAGCTTTTAGATGTCTATTAATATGCTGTTTGGCATGTTAAAATCCCAAAATAGTGACATTGAGAATTGAAATTATCAGTTGGGAGGAAAAAATAAAAGGAAAGAAAGAAACTTTGATGTTCTTTTTGAAACCTTCTAAATAATGATACAAACTCCCTGTGGAGAAAAGGCTTTTTCTTTTTTATTGATTGACATCATAAAGGATAGAAATAAGTAATTTCACATCACTAGAAAAAATGTCTCTCTTGTTGGTTATATAATGTTCTTGCTTCTGTTATAATGTTGAATTTCACATTGTTGCATCTCTTAGACTGGCTCTGAGGAATTCATAAAGGACGTAGTCGGACAGACATCTGGATTCATGCCCAGGGATCTGCATGCTCTAGTTGCTGATGCTGGTGTGAACTTACTACAGAAGAGCAATTTTCAAATTGACAAAGCTGCACATGGGGAATCATATAGTTCTCTTAAAGTCCAATCAGTGCAGGATGATAAGTCATCTGATGCTGAACCTCAGGTTATGGGGAAAGAAGATTTCTTCAAGTCATTGGACCGATCAAAGAAGAGAAACGCATCAGCTTTAGGTGCTCCGAAGGTAATTGAGAAAAGAAATTTATATTGTACAGTATTTTTGTATCATGCAAACTTTTAGATAATGTCTCAAATTACAAACTGGCATAAATGCATTTTTCATTCTGCCTATATTTCAAAAAATTGGTGAGCAAGCAGAATTTTTTTTTTTCCTCTTAAAAGTAAGTTATTGCTGAACGTAGAATGGATTGATCTGGCTTAGGTTCCTAGCGTGAAATGGGAAGATGTTGGTGGGCTTGAAGATGTGAAGAAATCAATTCTGGATACTGTCCAGGTATGGCTCTTCTTTATATCCACCCTTTTCCATAATTCTCTGTACCTCTATATCAATCTAATGTAAAGTCTTAATTTTATTGAGTTCTAAAAATATATATCTTTTTGTCTTCCAGGAGTGTTTTCTTTAAAAAATTGATCTGCACATATTTATTATACGTATATGTATGTTGTTTCTGGCCCATGCATTTCTCATTCATTTTACACTTATTTCATGTCTTTGTTTCTCAGATATCCTACAGAATTTAAAAGCTTACCATTAGTTTTTACACGCTGGTCGTGAGATACTTAAAATTTTTCTTTGTCAAATTTTCCAGTTACCTCTCCTGCATAAGGATTTGTTTTCTTCTGGATTGCGAAAGCGCTCTGGTGTTCTTCTATATGGTCCTCCTGGAACAGGGAAAGTAAGTTAGATATAATTATCAAATTACAATAATTTCTCACCAAAAATTCTACTTTTAATCTTTTTATTGTTCTTATGTCAAATCTCAGACTTTGTTGGCAAAAGCTGTGGCCACTGAGTGTTCCCTAAATTTTCTCAGCGTAAAAGGGCCCGAACTTATTAACATGTACATAGGAGAGTCAGAGAAAAATGTTCGAGACATCTTCCAAAAGGTGAAAATAACTTGACGTTTCATTAAATTTTCCTACAGAATATATGATGTTTTTCAATAATTTGGATTAAAATGTATTGCTGCCCTTCATGATTTTACTTGTTTTGCAGGCCAGATCAGCACGCCCATGTGTCATCTTTTTTGATGAACTTGATTCTCTTGCTCCTGCCCGGGGTGCCTCTGGGGATTCTGGGGGTGTTATGGATAGAGTTGTTTCACAAGTAAAGACACTTTAATATGATATCAGTTGATTTGTTTCTTTCATTGCATCAATGGTTAAATAACTGGCTTATTTCTCTTGTTAGTAGATGCTTGCGGAGATTGATGGTCTAAATGATTCTACACAGGTTATTTACTTACCCTAATCAATACTCTCTTAACTGGAGTGGTGTACGTTTCCTTTTGCTTTAGCTGCAAAAATATGTAATACGTCCTTTGCCTTTCTGGTTCTGTAGGACTTATTTATTATAGGAGCAAGCAATAGACCAGATCTTATTGATCCAGCACTTCTGAGGCCAGGTCGATTCGATAAACTTCTATATGTTGGAGTTAACTCTGATGCATCTTATAGGGAGCGGTTAGTATATTTCTTTTAAGCCAATTTCCTTTTCATGCTTTAAATTAATAGATTATCGAATCAATGATCTTATCCGCATGCATCATGAATACTCTTTGTTTAGGGTCCTTAAAGCACTTACCAGAAAGTTTAAATTGCATAAGGATGTATCTCTTTATACAATAGCAAAGAAGTGCCCTCCAAACTTCACTGGTGCGGACATGTATGCCTTATGTGCAGATGCTTGGTTTCAGGCTGCAAAGCGTAAGGTAAGTCAACTGTGCACTATTTACTGAAGTAAAATCTGTAGACGTGCGTATTTCTCTGGTTGGTTAATTGTATAAAAGTATGTTAGTGACTGGATGTTAAGTGATTATTATCTTATGTTTAATAATACTCATCTTAGATTTTGAGTGTATGACTGAATTGATAAGGAAAATATTGACCCTGCTAACTGCTTCTGGGATGATTCATAGTTTGTGCAACGCATGGAATTGGAGCAGGTGCCTGAACTGGTTCTTTTTATTGTAGGTTTTGCATTCAGATTCAGATTCTTCTCGCATAGATGAAGTTGACTCTGTTGTAGTCGAATCTGGTGATTTTGTGAAGGTATGACATGGTTTATCTCTTAGTCAGATGAATATATGTACACAGTTTTTAAATGAGAATAATGAAGAATAAATCTACTTTATAATAAGCCATGGCATGAAGACATATAATTTAGATATTCTGGAATGCTTCTGTAATTCTTTATAAGTTCAAAACATGAGTAATGTCTTCCTTCTAAAGATTTTCTCATAGGAAAGAGGTTTCTGAGGACCATTTGATTTCACCGATCTCTATTTTTCTTATCTCCTTTTTGTTACACCTAGCGATTCATGTAATCAGATATTTTCCTCACCTATGAAATATTGTTTCTTGTTTTTAGATTTGAGGGCACGATGTTAATTAACACGGGGTTACCTTGACTATGAATTCTATTATTTCTAATATTTGGTCCATAATTCTTCCCTTCAGAAGTGGCATTACAGAATGATCCACCAATTATGAAAAGAGTAGAATTTTCAATGCACATCATACTTTTGAATGTGGTGGATATGTTTTAGCGTCTGCTTAACAAACATAGCGTCTGATTAACAGATGGTTGCACCCACATCTAATTCTGCCAGTAATTCTGGGATAAAGTGTTTAATATGTCATGCCCTGATTTTGCAGGTATTAAGAGAATTGACACCCTCCCTGTCAATGGCGGAGTTAAAGAAGTATGAGTTGCTTCGTGATCAGTTTGAAGGTGCGTGAAACTGAATATTTGGTGAAGTGTTGTAAAATTTTGTTGTGCATCCTTCAGTAAACAAGTTGTACAAGCCTTCAACGAGAAGGGTCATGGTGAGTACTTTCACACTGCCATTTACATTTGGAGGTTCCAACGAGGAAAGTGTAAAGTGCAAAACTTATCCAATTCACACGAATATAATCTGCAAAAACTTTAATTTTACATCGTTTCTATTATACCTGAAGGATTAAGTACCATATAGAATAGGATGAGTTGTATATTCAATTAAAATAAGAAGAATATGTTTTAACTGAATTTGTAACGCTTTAACAATTGCAACTGAGGTAACTGTACCGACCGATTGGGCAACTTTGATGATGTTACATAATTTCTCCCCCTATTTCAGTTTGTTTTCATGTATTCTATAATAATAGTAATGACAAGCTTGCTCCAAGCTTTAGCATGGTTGTGNATTTAGTTGTCATCTTCCAGTGCCGTCCTCTTCCCAGCTGCTGAGAAGTTTCCAATTGGATGATGCAATTACAAATATTCCTTGTTTGTATTTTGTCGTTAGCAAAGATGGGCATTAGTAGAACGTGTGGGTGTCCTGTTGATTACTACTTTTTCTCGTGGTGTAATTATTAATAAATAATTTGGTTAAGAGTCGTTGAATTGATTTGAAAATTCAATGTTGAGTTGAGGTGCACCGTATTGGAATTATAGAAATGTATAACTTGAGATAAGACCTTAGAATAAAGTGGCCAGAGTAGTATCGATATCATTATTGTCGCTGTTTTGCTGTCAACTCCTAAAAGGTAGAAGGGCATAACTCCCAGTATATTCTATTCTTTTCCTCAACNGAGTATATTCCACTCATTATAAATGATATTATTGCTCAGTCAGTTGAACTCCCTGCCCCAAATATAGCATAACAAAATTTAACTGACATCAATTTTACACGTTCAGTTACAGAAAAACAACCGAAACCATCCTAATATTTCAACCTTGCCTTAACTTTACCCCAAAAAGAAAGCCAAATTTCGAATTAAAGGGCATAAATCCAAGGCATATTCTGTCCTTTTGCGGCAAGTTTCTTGGACGTCATAACAGCTTGTGAACATGGATACCGCACGACATGGCNTATCCCCCGCTTACATTGTTACACAAGATGAGACTGGAAAGGGCCCAGCCCAGTTACAGATTCTCAAACTTAGCTTGTGTTGTGTGCGCGAGAAAGAGACAGCAAATGACATGATGAATTTTCATCCATAACATGACCTTGAGTTAAAGTTCCCTCTACCCCTACATGGTTCACTAACCGTTGATTTGGAACACATCAAATCTTCTCCAAACAAAATCGTTGCCGTTAATATGCAAGACTGGACCCACTTTTCCAATTGAGTGAAGCGTGTATACAATTGGGAGGGTGTGAAGATGATTGCTTCAGCTTCGGGCATACATGTAAGCTTATGTTCTTTTATGTTGGTAGAATTGTGGATGAGGAAGGCGACATGTATGAATTGACGCATAAAATCCGACCCCACCCCTCTCGCTCCTCGTGCATTTCATGTTTCAATTTACATCTATGGCATACCATTCCCGTCTCTGCTTCTTCATAAAGAGTTGCTACTAATTATGACTTTTAAAGCCATAACCATAACTCTTCCTTAATTTGACATCAGATTCCTCAAATTAATATTTGCATCATTATTTAATATTACCTTCATTACCACAGAACCCTCAACAACGATCAATGAGCAATCTTATGTTTCAAGATGGTGCACTATGGCTATGATAATTTTTATTAAATGTAAGTTGTGTTTTATCTTGGATTATACTAATGTTTTATTGTAAATAAATATATAATTTACTTTAGATATAACAAAAAGGCCCATATATATAATCTAACACTCGATAACACCAATTGCCCTCCCCACTCTAATTTACCTATTCACAGCATTACTACAATCATTAGCGTGCCAAAAAAAAAAAAAAATTTTGACTCATTATCTATTTAAGGCTTAATATTTACATATTTTATTAAGGAGAAGGAGGAGGGAAGTGTCTTTACGATCATGCAAAGTATAATGAGTTTAAAGATTAAATAGTATTAATGGGATATTAAAGGTTTAATAAATGTCATTTCCGCACATATGACATACACTTTATTAAATTATTACTCAAAAACTTTCTAGATGACGAAAAAATAACAAAACAAAAGAAAGGCCTACCCACCGTGGCCGCACAAGCGGAGGGGCAATTTTGTCAAAGAGTTGGGTTTTTTGGTCAACCGAGGATGTTGAAGCGGTAGCTTCTGCTTCTCTTTACCAAACTGCGGGGTAGGGTAACCTCAAATTCGTCATATTACAGAAATTAAAACCAAAAAAATATATATTTATTAATTAATTTATCCATATCTCAAATTCATGTCGGGTAAGCTTTGCGACACCCACGCGGCTCATGATCTTCGTACGTCACGCGCTCTTCGCACTCGTCCTCATCCTTCAGCCTTTGATCGGAGCACTTCCCACATTTATTACTTACGTCATTGTAGTAAATTTCAATATTATAAATTTTTATTTAATATGCGTAAGTGTTGATTAAAGCTTATTTTAGAAAATTTTTCGCAATTTATTAAATATTAACTTAGTAATATAATAATCTTTAGTGAAAGCATTAATTGTTTGATGATGTTCGGAAAATATTCGTTTTATTTTAAAATTTTGAAAGATTTTCCTTTTAACACAAAAAAAAATCAAAAAGAAAAACATCATTGCACGCGCTACAAGTGCACGTGGTATGGCATGGAATTTAACATATCTTTCAGACAAAGGCTTTACGTAAAACCAGAAACTTGAGGGGCTAAAATGTAAAAAGTTGAAAATGTTCCTAACTCAAGGAAATTGCTGTCTTTTATTTAATAATAATATAGTTATTATCATTTATAATCTCATTGTTTGAGCAGTCCGTTTCCTTTTGTGACTTAAAACAGTAAAATAAAATAAAAAAATAAAATATTTTTGCTTCAGAGAGAAAGAGAAAGAGAAAGGAAACGAAGCAAAACAAAACAAAACAAACGAAACGAAAAGGAAAATAAAATAAAATAAAATAAAAAACGCGGCTGCTGTGTACACCAAAACCAGAGAAGAGCCTCTCTCTCCCTTTCTTTCTTTCTCTCTGTGCTAATTGATTCCAGCTAAAGAGATCGCACCGAAACAATCCCGAAAAGCTCAAATTTAAAATCTGTATCAATTTTCACCGAAGATCCTGGTGGAAAAATAGCTCGATTTTCAAATAAACCCATTTTTTGTTTTGTTTTGACTTATAAATAATATTATTATTATTCTTTATCAGATTTGTGATCGGGTTCGATTTCGATCAATTTAGGGCAAATCCTTGGTGGGTTCTTGGAGCTGAGAAATGGGTCAGGCGGAGTTTCGGGTTTACGGCGATGTCGCGGTGGGTTTTGGGGGTTGATTTGTAGATGATTAGCCTAGGTAATAGGGATGCTAATAAGGAGCTAGGTTTTGGATTAGGGTTGGTTGGTGGTGTAGGGGGAGAGATGGAGGAGACCGAGCTTGAAGAAGGAGAGGCTTGCTCTTACAATAACAACAACGATGATTGTGATGCAAGCATCGACCCTGATATTGCTCTCTCTTATATTGTAAGGCTTTTTGTTTTTTAATTTCAATTTACCTTTTGTTGCTGTTTCTCATGTGAATTTTTGTTTTCCCAAGTCTTGATTGTTGTGGATTTACTTGTTTGGCTTGTTTTTAGATCCAAGCTGTTTTGGTTTTGAGTTTAATTTAATTTTCTGCAATGTTAAGTGTAGTGAGTTGTAATTGAATAATATGTTAATGGTTTTGAATGTGTTTTAACATTTGAACTAATGTTCCATTTGAGGTTACAAAATTCAATATCAGGGAAGTCTTGCGTTCATTGTTTGGTTTTTGGCTGTGGAATTATGAGGATGGTTCCTGATTTCAGTTGTTGTAACATTCTCATGAAGGAACTTATGTTTTCAGCAGATTAGTAAAGCATGAAACAGTTTTTAGAATATGGTAAATCAATAAAAGAATTCGGTTTCAGCAAAATGTCTGTTGGTAATTAATGACAAGTTGGGCTTGTAAATGGCTTTATTATGGTTGTATGGCGAAGCTTTTGTGAAGGTTATCTTGATGACTTTCTTTAGCTGTGGAATCTGTGCTTAGTTTGCTTATACATATTTTAAGTGTGTTACTGTGACATTTTAAATTTGAATTATGGATAGAAAGAGTCAAGAGTATTAGTTCTGACAGGGTAGATCATGAAGCTTAATATGGAACAACCACAGCTGTAAGTACAGCATAGTAAAATAAAATTGCATCTGAAACTCTCATAATTTGTAGTTAACTGGCTTCTTCCTTTCACTTCATGTCTATATAAATGTATTCTATAAATTTTTTGTATATAATTGTTAAAATATGCTTGAAGGATGAGAAACTTCAACACGTTTTGGGACACTTTCAAAAAGATTTTGAAGGTGGAGTTTCAGCAGAAAATTTGGGTGAGTCAAAGAAAATGGAATTATGGTTTCTTTCAAGCTCAAAGAGGCTCACTGAATTTTATTGGCTCTCAAACTGATGGTTTAAGTTTGGGGATTTTTGCATATCCACAGGGTCAAAATTTGGTGGGTATGGTTCCTTTTTACCGACCTATCAGCGATCTCCTGTTTGTTCACATCCCAGAACTCCACCAAAAGTTCAGTACTACAATGCTTCTAAATCTCCAAATAATTTTCAATTAGAGGTAGACTTCCTTATACATGGGACATATAGCTATATTTGATTTGAATTCTTCTATATTTCAGCACTTACAATTTTGTTGTTACACAGAGTGGCCATCAGACTTCGGCATTTTCATTAACTGTACCTCAGTCATTGAGACCTGGACCTGCTTCTAGTTCCACGTCACTGCCTGCATTGAAGGCACCATCTACCAATGATTCAGTCAAAGAAGAGGTATCCATGGGATCCACTCGTGCCAAGGAACATGCTACTAGACATGACTATGCGAACAAGAAAGATTTACCAGACCAGAAAACTCTGAAGGTCCGGATCAAAGTTGGTTTTGACAACTTGTCGACACAAAATAATGCTGCAATCTACAGTGGTCTTGGCCTTGACGTCTCACCATCATTATCACTGGAGGATAGCCCTTCGGAAAGTGAAGGGATGGATCGTGAACCTCAAGATGCGTCCTTTGAATCCCCCAACACTATTCTTAGGGTAAATCAGATTTCTGCAATTTTCTTAATGTTCTATTTCTTTTTCTTTGTGTGTATGAAGTGATTAAATGTGTTTGTCTTGTTGGTTTTGGTGCAGGCAATGACTTCCTCTCCAATGCTTGGGAGTCTGCTGTTATCACCTCTTCCTGATTATCTAATTCACTTTCCTGAGAAGGAAAAACTTCTGAAAGATAGTAGATCTATGCCTTTCCCCAGATCTGGCTTAGAAAGTGCTCGCAGTTTTTTAAATGGATCTGATTCTAGAAAGGTTGATGGGAAAGTAGTTGAAGAAAAGAAAGTAAAGTCGCTGGAGAAAAATGATTTTTCTGCGGAATTTAAGAGTGCCAGTAACAGGGATATTCGCAATGGTTTCAGTGTTGCACCAAAGAAGGAGGTGGACATTGATACACTAGCTTGTGAAAAGCTTGTTAGTGAAACCTTAAAGCTTCCATTATTATCTAATACATATTCTACTGTTATTGAGACCTCAAAAGGTTCGGGCAGGGCATCCGATGCATCCAGGGAAGCCTGTAAGAGTGCAACAAGGGACACGGTTTTCTCTCTAGTAAAAGAGGAACCATTTGAGCCAATGTATTCAGAAGAGACTGGGTGGGAGGATAATCCAAAGGCTGGTTTGGCTGGAAAGCTTTGGGAGGATAAGAAGGCAAGTCCTGTGGATGATGTTCCAATCTATCCAAGGAAGGAGGACTATTGCAAAAGAGAGAGAAGTTTTGACTCAATCAAAGGTGATTCAAATGTTTTAACAGTGAGAAAAGCTCTAAATACTGAACTCATAGATCCTCCCAAGCAGAAGGCCAATCAAAGAATGTCATCCCATGAACTAGATGGTACAAAGTTTCTTCCTGGGAAGGAGCATCACTCTTCTGGTGGGAAAAGAAAATCAAAGGGAAGTCAAAGTCATAGTAGTGGGGCTGCAGAGCTCCCAAAAGAAAGCTTGAAGGTCTGTTCTGTGTCTAAAACTAAAAAGAGCACTCATGCAGACAATTACATGACTAAAAGGGACAGTGAAATCAAATTGCAAAAGGATGTTGTAAAGGCGGAGGATAGGTATAGAGAATTTTTTGGGGACATAGATTCTGAACAGGAAGAGAAGAAAGTGAGTTTGTTGGACATGCCATCTGAAGATAGGCCGAAGTATAGTGAAGTGGTTGAAAGAAGAACATCTTCCATGAACAATGTATCAAAGGAAAGATCAATTGGTAAGAAAATTGACAAGTTTTCAACACCTGAAGCATATACTAAACCTGTTCCAAATGCTCCTCCTCTCTCTGGACATGGCACCATTTGTGATGCAGCTCAAGCAACAATGGCTCCGGTTCTTATAGAAGAAAATTGGGTTTGTTGTGACAAGTGTCAGACATGGCGACTCCTTCCACTTGGTAGAAATCCTGATGACCTACCGGAGAAGTGGTTATGCAGCATGCTTGACTGGCTGTAAGTTCTGTTCTAGGGGCATTTTCACATTTTATGTTTATGACATTCATGACAGCGGTTTAGGAATCCAGATGAATTGAGATATAACATTATTATTACAATACGATTGACTGAATTACAGATTTTTGAAAATCAGAATTTATAGTTAATGTTGGCTGATGGTAAAGAGATATAAATTGAGTCAAGCTGTTCACGAATTAGTATGAAACTATGAAAATACTATTAATTGAATGGTGGGTTTACAAAGAACTGAACAATTTGTTCATGTAATGAGGACCAGCTCAAGAGAACAAAAGATGTACTCAAGTTTGTAATGAGATTGTCCAAAGCTATAACTGCCAAAAACAAAGCCAACTATACCACCCAACTCTTAAAAACAGAACCTACTACAACTTATACAAATTTAACCCGAAACTCCCTCCTGTATAGGTTTACGAAGATACGAGAAAATATCCTGGACTTCTCCTGACATTGAAGCGCAAAGGGCAGTTAGAAACTGAACACTATCCCAGAAATCTGGTGTTTTTCTCACCTTTTAAGTTCAACAATCCTATCATTTCTTGTTCTAAATCACCCAAGAACTTCCATAACAGAATTCTTCCTCATACTTTTGCTTTAACTGTACTACCAAAAGCAGCCATTAATCTTGTCAACATAGAGCTGCAGGAGGCAGGCAACAAAACATTGTGCTGCCTGAGTTTATTTTTACCACTAATCAATTGCAATGGGACAATGGAAGAATAAATTAGCAATATTTTCCTCTTTTTTTCACTCAAAACGTAACAAAAAGGAAATAATAACCTAATCCATGTTGTCTTTCAATAAGCTTTGACATTTCTATCTTCATATGTTTCTAGGCCTGGAATGAACCGATGTAGTTTTAGTGAAGAGGAGACAACAAAAGCTCTTATCGCGCAGTACCAAGTCCCCGCTCCAGAGAGTCATAATAATCTGCACATCAATCCTGGTGCTGTTATGTCAAGAGTAAACTTCGCTGATGTTCGGCACCCTGACCAAAGTTACCGAAATTTTGGTTCTCATGCCCTTTCTCAAGGTGGAAAGAAGAAACATGGTTTAAAAGAAATATCTGGTGCAACTAATAAAGATGGTCACTCTCAGTTTTCAAACTCTTTGAAGAAGAATATAAGGGCATCGGTGAGAAGTGGAAGCTTGAATGATATGATGGTAGGTGAACCAGATATTCGTCAGCTAAGCAAGTCCAGTGACTTACTTGGGGAGAAGCAAAAGTATAAACATAAAGAGAAGCATAAAGTATTGGATCACAGCTCTGATGGAGGTACTGCTTTTGAAATGTAAAAGAGAGATTTATTATGTGCTTGTAAGTTTTCCTTATCATATATCTAATGTTATTCTTTTATGAAACATGTCGATAGGTGATACCAAGAGTTTAAAGATGAAAAGCAAAAGGGACCCTGATCAAGAAAGTTTTAGAGCCTCCAAGAAAATGAAGACTGAAGTTATGAAGGTTGCGGATGAAGATTGGATGTCTGACCATGGAGGGGTCGCAGGGAAGGGTGGTCCTAGCTTCAGTAATGGTTTGCCCACTACATCAGCCCGAAAGGACCGATCTAGGTATAATGACCATTCTTCTAAGGACTCAAAGTCTGATACAAAGGGCAGGCTGGAAGTTTCTGCTAAAAAACTGAAAGATAAAGTTAAGGTTTCCTTGGATGATGCTTCTGCAAAAAAGAGGAAAACAAAGGACTTTCATGATGATCAAGTTTATTTGGGGTCCATCCCAAGTACAGGTGATCATCTCCAAGACAGCAAGAATTTTGTGGAGGAGTTCAGTGACAATGATTACAGGAAGGAAAAGAAGGCCAGGGTATCCAAGTCTGAGGGGAAGGAGTCCAGTGTAAGTAAAGGCAGTGGAAAAGCTGACAAAAAAGGTAGTCATAAAATGAACCAACAAGTAGGGCAAGATCTAGGGAGCACTCTATCTCAACGAAGTTTGGATGGTATGGATAATAAAAGGGATTCAGGACATGTACAGCCTTCTGTGGCAGCCACTTCAAGCTCATCTAAGGTTTCTGGTTCCCATAAAAATAAAGCCAGCTTCCATGAAGCAAAAGGCTCGCCAGTGGAGTCAGTTTCTTCATCTCCTATGAGAACTTCTAATCCGGATAAGGGTACATCTGCAAGAAGGAATCTCAGCACAAAAAATGAGGCTCATGATCCTGAATTTCTTGCCATTGGTAGCCCAAGAAGAAGCTCTTATGATGAAGATGATGGTGGGAGTGATAGATCTGGGACAGCACGAAAGGACAAATCTAATGTGGCTCAGCATGGGTCCCTTGAGTCCTCCGTGCTTGATATCCAGCAAAAAGATTTCAGTCACCTACCAGGTGATAAAGCTAAAGCAGTTGTGCCTTCTCCTGATGTGACAGCTCGCGACTTTACAAATGGTGCAGATTACTTATGCCAACATACTCAACATCCTAGAAAATCAACAACTGCAGATGATTGTCATGATAAGGGAAGGCAAAACGATAGTCATTATCATGCTAATGGTTCTCGTCCAAGGAAGTCTGGAAGGGGGTCATCTTCACGATCCGAGGATAAGAGTCCGAGTTTTAAATCTGATTCTCTTAATGAATTCCATGATCACACAGATGTAAAACCCAGGGATGGTAAGAACAAGTTTCAGGAGAAGTTTGGGATCAAGTCTGATGAAAATGAGAAAAGATATATTGATAAAAAAGACACTGCTAGAAAATTTAGTGAGAGTTGTAAAAGAGAGAATCAATCAAATTTAGGGGGTCATGATGGCCCAGATGCTAAAGTGGAAGCTATTTGTGGTCAGGATGCATCGTCCACTCCACAGCAGAGTATGCAGGATTGTAACAGTGAACGATTTTCAAAGACTT
>JANKKB010003012.1:0-17250 GCA_026225775.1 Bursera palmeri
GTCAATCTGATAATGTTTTCAAATTATAAATAGAGAACAACCCCACAACAATCTATCTGTACAAATTGCAAACCTACACAGTTTAGTTTTCACAAGAGAGGCTGATTGATATATAAATTAATGGGTTGGAAAGGAATTCTTGGTTTTGATTATGGGATAGTTCAGGGACCATTGGGACCTGATATTTCTGGTCCAGAGCTTGTAGCTGCTGTTGCTAAAGCTGGTGGACTTGGTCTCCTAAGAGTCCCTGATTGGGTACTTTGACCATTCCTAGCTTTAATTTCCTTGTAATTTTATTTTGGTTCTTATATATCTTCAAAGTCTTATTGACTTCGATTGTTACCATGAGCTTAAGCTTAATTTGTAGTAAGCACATGTTATCGATTTTCTCAAACTTTCCTTTGCCAGGAGTCACCAGACTACGTAAGAGAGCTGATAAGGAAGACCAGAACATTAACTGACAAGCCATTTGGGGTTGGTGTTGTTCTGGAATTCCCCCATGAAGAAAATATTAAGGCTATACTAGAGGAAAAAGTTGCAGTATTGCAAGTTTCCTGGGGTGAATGTTCAAAGGAGCTTGTTCATGAAGCTCATTGTGCTGGTGTCAAAGTTGTACAACAAGTGAGTGTTGCTTGCATCTTTCATACTATAATTTCTACTTTGTTATTATATACTCAAAAGTATATTTATATTTGAGATCATTTTTTTTTTCTTTCTTGATATCAAAAATAGGTTGTTCATAAAATCAATTATTGCATTTAGATTCTCTGTGTGTATTGTGGAATAGACATTCTAGTAAATGAGAAAGTACCCATTTACAGATATGAGGTTGACCATCAGTTGGCCTGTTACCCATAAACCCATGATGAGTTTGAATTTTTCCTGATGTATCTCATAACTAACATTAATTTCATATTTTCACTGGAGATTGGGAGTTTTGAAGAAGCAGGGAAAGCAATTGATGCGGGAGTAGATGCCATTATCGTCCAAGGACATGAAGCAGGAGGGCATGTGCTTGGTCTGGTATGAACTCTTGTGGGTTCCAGAAGTTTAATTGTATTTTCACACAATTGTACAAAAATTGCTGCTAAAATCCCTAAAGTTGTCTTCTAATGATGATAAATAGGGGCCTTTACCTGTCTTCTCTGTGTAGTTAAATGAAAATCTCTGGGACATAATTGGTTAATAACTTTTTCATGGTCTGATACTAATTAAAAGCTTAAAATTTTGAGCAGTGCTGATCTCTCTATCCTTGTGGTGTTTAATCTTTTATAGGATAGTATAATTTCATTGTTGCCAAGGGTGGTTGATCTTGTTGGGGATCGAGATATCCCYGTAATCGCTGCTGGGGGKATTGCYGATGAACGTGGTTATGTTGCAGCTCTGGCTCTTGGTGCTCAAGGTGTCTGCCTAGGCACAAGGTTAGACACATTACAACTTGCCTACAATATATGCAACTTGCTTTGGCTATGTGTCAATGCTGTGTGTTCAGATCCATAGACAGCAGTGTTTAGAAGATTTGGTTCTACCATTTAACTGTTAGATGCAAAAATGGTATCTCTAACTTTGATTGACATTTCATATGAGTAATTACAGTTCATTGTCATTAGCTACAAGGTCCATAAAATTGTCTACCTTAATATTTTCATATCTTGGTCTTGGCTAAAATTAAGTCCGAATTAAATGCAGGTTCGTTGCAAGTCTTGAAAGCTATGCGCATCCTACATACAAGAGGAAGTTGGTTGAACTCAGTGAAACTGAATACACAAATGTATTTGGCAGGGCAAGGTGGCCTGCACCTCAACGTGTCCTGCAAACACCTTTCTTCAATAATTTGGAAGCTATTCCTCCTAATGAAAATGAATTAAACCAACCAGTCATTGGTCATTCAACCATACATGGCATGGTGAGAATTATTTTTTTCCTCTTATTTTGACAACATCATACCATAGCTTTTCCTTTCTTTTCTCAAGAAAGTTGCTGGAAAGTATTTGAAGAAATTCCATTTCATGAATCATTAGATGTCATTTTAGTGATTACCCTTTCGGTTAACGCCATCATTCTGCACCAATGCATTGTTCGTTCTTGTCTGTTTTTATTTTGGTCAAATGCTTTAATGCAGTTCCAAGGCATGAATTTGTGCTTTCAAGCTACTTCAAAACTAACTGATTTTCAATCTTGCTCAAAATACTGGAAAATATACCTTGTGATTGGGTTATTTTCTTCTTAAACAGGAGAAAGAAATTCGCCGTCTAGCAGGTACTGTTCCAAATGCTTCGACAACAGGTGAAATAGAAAGTATGGCAATGTATGCAGGCCAAGGTGCTGGTCTCATCAAGGAAATTCTACCTGCTGGAGAAATAATAAAGAGGTTAGTTGAGGGTGCCCAACTCCTGATCCAGACACAATTTAGAGGCCTGTAACTAGCAAATTGGTTGGCCAATTTGGATTCACATAGCACCAGCTGGATTTTGTGCATTAGAAAATTGAAGCTGCAAATCATTGGAGAAGAATTTTGTCTGTAAAATTGTTTCGATCATTGTACAAATTAATAATATTTTGTGNGCAACTATGTTCTTAAATCATTTTAACTTGCTTGCTGATCAAAATTAGACAATTTTTCTTCACGATGCTTGCACTTTAGCTCTGTCACCAAAATCTTATGAGGGGATCCATTTAAAAGAATAAATTGGTTTTCATTGAAAGCTCTGTCAAAATAAATATTTGGCAAATTATGGTTTGTTATGTACTTACCATACCCTTAATATACAGAATTTGAATTATTTGAGAAGAATAATATTAAGTAAACAAGAATAAATTAAATATATAATATATGTATCATATTTATTATTGGCCCCAATTGATTTGGCTAAAATTGATGAATTCTAACAATGTGTTTTTTAGCATAAAATCCTAAACTCAAATCTTTGTCTATGAAAATAAGAACCAAATTTTTGCAGAGGGGAGGAGTCCATGAGCTACAGCAGATAGAGAATGATCTATTGAATAACATAGTTTGGGCTTCTTAGCCTTAGATATGCACTCTTGGCCTTTTCTATTTAATAGTATTGGAAGGCCCAATTAATCAGGGCTTTTCAAAATATATAAATCATTTATGAGAAAAATTAAGAGTTTCAAGAGGATGATTCAAAGTTCTTTCTTAGTGTAACCATCTATGCACTAAAACACAAGATACATCTTCTAGAGAAAAAGCCTTTTTTTTCTTTTGAATAAATCATTTCTTTTGAGATTTGAGGATCCACTCTTTTTTTTTTTCTTTCAATGATTAAATTAATCCTTGTGATAATTTGATAATTGAGTAAGTATCTTATTGTTATGTTAAGNCGAAAACATAAAGAGGTAAGTGAAATTTTTAACTCTTAAAAGAGTTCACATGAAAATACAATCTATTTGATAATTGATAATTAATTTTATATCATGTAGAATGCAAATTTGAGACAAAATTTTAAGATGAGTAATATTATTTATAATATTATATGCAGAAAAATAAGAACGTATAAATACATTGATTTGAATTGATAATTTTAATTCCAATTGAAAAATAATTATTAAATCAATAATATCATTACAGTGATATGATCTTAAGTCGACTGTCACGTCACATCTCTTTATTTATATATTTGTTGGTTACCAGTGGATATAAAAAATTTATTATCGTTCATGAAGGTGTCTATTGTTTGATTGCGGCGTGTTTGACTTGGCTTCTCAAAAACTTGAATGCTTTGATAATCCAAGACAAGATGATGCCAAATCGATTGACTCGTTGTTTCAAAGAAAGTGGCTCAAATTGGCTTCACTTTTTTGAAAAATAAAAGGTGCTTCCAATTGGCAATAATTCTGATTAATCTCAGTATTATAACATCAATTATTGGTTCACTGAGTAGTATCTCCGATATGCTTACTGGGATTTCTCACTTCACGTCTTACTATTATTATATGATTTACATCTCAATTATTAGCGTCTACGCTTGTGGATGTCTTTCAAAGGCATGTTTTTATTGTTTGGATCCTTGGAAAGAGAAAGAAAATTAAGAGACAAGAGTAGAAGAAAAAATTAAATTCATGTTCATAACGGAAGCATTTAAAAACCACTTGGAAAAAAACATGATGTTAAACCGAAACAAGCGGAAACCAATTTCTCTTTGGCTTGTCTTTCATCGTTATTTTCAATTGTTAATTAATGAGATATCAAACCTTGTCAAATGTTTATTGACAAAACATATGCAATAACTCATTAAATTTCGAATTCTGGAAAAATTCATCGATTTTGGAAATCTGTGTGTCTAGCAAGTAAAACTCCAAACCCATTAAACAAATCAGCCGTCAAACAAATCACTCGATTGATTCAACAATATGAGGACAATCAAGAACCAAATTTAATATTGAACAAACAAGGCGTTGAAATGAATAAATAAACATTTTTCATTTGTTTTTCATTAAGATTTTCTTCAAATTACGAGTTTACCTCATCATGGTTTTTAATGACATTATGGTTTTTAAGGTCGTTAAAAGACATACAACCTTGATAAGAATGACGGTCTACAAAATATATGACTGATGCTTCTTTAGATTCTTTAAATTCGATGGATGGCGAAACTACCAAGATCAATACAGTTAATTATATTCCTCCGATAAGTGTTAAGTTTGTCACTTTCCTAAGAGCTTAAGCTTGTAGGTGTGAACTTAACTTGAATATTTAAGCCTCTAATATGTCCCCTCACTTACAATGCCTCACATTCACTTATAGCGTGCTCCCTCACGTGCAAGGGTCTTATATTCATTTACAGCATGAATCACAACGAGCCTCACATACCTCGGAGATTCGAACCTGGACCGTTGGATCACTATTACTCATATATCATGTTAAATTTGTCACTTTCCTATAAGCTTAAGTTTGTCGATGTGAGCTTAACTTGAATATTGAAGTCTCTAATAAGAAGTTGGTTAGCTACTTCTCATAACTACAACTTGAATAAAAATCTGTACAATACTTATATCGTCTCATAATTTATGTGAACAAATCCTTCCGAGTTAGGCAATAAAAAGCCTTAAGAAAATTAAAATGTTAAAACAACCTCAAAATTATTGTGTTGTGTCGTGCTTCAGTGTTTTCTATGTCATACTTAATCGATCTAGTCTTGAATTAAAAACAAAGTGTGACATTTTTAGACCGATCGATATGTCGACGATGTGCATATATGATGTATAAAACGTTGATTAATTAAATTTATTTTATATGGAGTAGGCAGCTTGCCCTGTCCTAATCGTCTTGATAATGGTTTATGATCCACAGACAAATTATACCGAGTTGGTATTCCATAATTTTCATTATAGCTGTCTCAGCTCAGTTCTCAGCTGCATGCATGCTTGCTTTGATCTTCGCTGACTAGATTTTAGACTCCAGAGTTGTTGCTGGTAACAGTCATCATAAATTATTGTGGGACAAATTAATTAGAATATACAGGTTCGATTGTTTGGTTTGTCAACTTCAATATTATTTGAATATATTTTCAAGTACTTCCTTTTGATTTGCGTATCTGTCCTTTGATCTTATCTGTTACTTGAGTTGTGAACAGAACCCAGATATAAAAATGGTTATACATATACTTATTAATTTATAAATAATTCAATATATGTTTTGAGAGTTTTTTTGTTTTTTTGTTTTTAATTTCATAAACCTATCCTAGAGCATTGTAATTTCACTTATCTTCACAGGATCCTTGACTTTTCCATTGCTATGAAATTCAAAGCTTAAATCATTTTGTATTGTAAAAGATATTTATTCAATGTTTATTTATTGGTCTAATACATAATTAATATTAATGAATGATAATATGAAGGATATAATATTCCCCAAGATCCCTATTTCAGATATTATATTATCAGAAAAAAAAAAAAAGATTGGAGAATCAATTAATACATTAGATGCATGCATGGACGGATGGTAATGTTTGAGACTGGCAGCGACTAGCATTATTTTCTTGAAAAGGACTCGTAATAGTGGTAGGTTGTGATTTTAACATTATTAAATATCAACTTACCCTACCAATTATAGGAATATTAATTTATCTTCTGATTTTTATATTCAATAAATTAAGAAATTTAGAATTAATTTTCAAATTATTCGTAGAGAAATATCAACAAAAAAAAAAAAGACAAATAGAAAGATAGTTGGAGTTATGGTTAAATCCTTTTATTATTATTATTATTATTATTATTATTACTATTATTATTATTATCTCATAACCAAGCTCAACTTCAAGTGATGAATATACCTTCATTTTTTTTTTACTACATATGTAAGGTTCGACAGCTCAAGGCCATCTTCAATAGGCATTTAGTATCGTTTGAAAACTCAACACTTGGTTAGTCAACCAAAAAAAAAAATTAGGGTTTAAATAAAACTCAAAATTATACCGTTAACTTAACTATCTGAAAGAGCTTTGTTTTTCTAGAGAATTAATCCTACGAGGACCGTTAATGATTTTCATGTTTTACATGAAAAATTATAATATATATATTAGGAATTAGTTAAAACAAATTATATGAATTACATGTTGAAAAGTCACTTATAAAGTCCAATTGTCTAGTAAATTACGTTTTAAAAAAAATTAATTTACTAGATCTAACTAGAATTTTTTTTCATACAGTTGAATTTTATAAATAACACTTAAAACACGTTGAATGAAACATATATGTTGATAACTTTTTGCAAAAATTTTGTCATTCTTAAAATTTTCGATCTTTCTCACATTTTCTTCCACTTTCTCACCAAGCAAACAACATTTAATCATTGAAGTAATTAATCTTCAGCCGACATATGTACATGAATATGATTTCTTAACGATAATTTTACATCCAATAATTGAGCTCAGTAATTTTCAAACCTAATCTAGAATTAATTACAAAAGTTGGGAATATATGTTTTGTCAATTTTATGTGGATTTGAAGTTGAAGTTGTGACCTATAAGAGAAAGAAATGTTACTATCACACGTGCTGGCTCTTCAATCTTATCTTATGATTTAACTAATTTTGTAGGCAGCAGGAAGCCGTTTATTTAGAGTTGATGGACACAGCATTAAATTCATTTTCTAAAAAATTCAAAATCAATTTTGATACTTCTACGCTAATAAATAGGTGACAATCACAATGATAATAGATTATATGAATTAATAATGTATGCATATATATATATGGGGCAGGATAGGAGACACAAATTTAAACACAAATTTGTACACAAATTAATTACAATTGGATGGTATTAAAAATAATATCACAATGGTTGTTAAAAATAAATGATTTTTTTTAAAATTATTTATAAATAAAAGAATATGATTTGTGATTATTGATTTTTTGTTAAAAATTATTTAAGAATTTAATTTATGAGTCCATATATATTTTTTAAATGAAAGATAAAAATAAAAATGAGATGAAAGAGAATTAGAAGAAAAAACAAAGCATTTAATGCTTGGAGAGAGAATTAGAAGAAGAGAATATTGCATTAAAAGTTTGGAGGCTCACAAGTAATCTGAACCATTGATTTTAATATCATCCAATGGTAATTAATTTGTGTTCAAATTTGTGTTTAAATTTGTGTCTCCTGATCCTTCCCCTATATATATATATATATAACTTTACAAACCTTATATACAAACTCTTATATATAAAGACTAATTTGTCATAAGATGATTGGANGCCATTGATTTACTGCAATCCAAAGGTGAGAAAAAAAAGTTAAAAAGTAGTTTTTTTTAATGCCAACTCAGCAACTCTTATATATATATAACTTTACAAACCTTATATACAAACTCTTATATATAAAGACTAATTTGTCATAAGATGATTGGAAGAGCGAACATAGAAAATTCAACTCATTTAGCATGGGCAGATCTTGTTGTGGGTTAGGAGGGGCCCAGCCTAATTTTTTTTTTAAAAAATTAATTTTATTATTAGAAAATTAATTTAGTATTAATTTATAAACAAACCAACATCTATTTATCAAATTGCTATATGCTTTTAAGACACTTTCCCTTACCTTTGTCAACTTACATATACACTTTTATTTCTCGAATACTTTACTCTCTTCAAAAGTACAAACTTCATTAACCTCTCAACCCTATTTTTTTTATTATGTTCTCTCACTTGATCCATAAATCATACATTTAGTTTTATGGATTTTTCTTATTTTCATTCTTAAAGACCATACAAACTTAAATTATAAATTTATGGTTCAAAATCTCAAAATAATCATTTGAAAATATAGGGACTTGTATAATATTTTAATGGATTTGATTTTTACATTTTCTTTCAACTTTTATTCTTAAAATGTTTAATGTTATTGTAACTATACATAATATATTGTTGTTAATTATCCTTTTTGTTAAATAGTTCTTATTTTATGTTTTGAAAAATGATATTACAAGATATAAAATATAGTGAAGTGGTCCACCCCTTACTAGGTGTAAAATATTTTTGATTAATTTAAATTATCTCATTTCGTTGAGATTTACTTAAAAGAATAATTTAGCTCGACCAAGAAAAAATTTCTGACTACACCATTGTCATTTAGTGAGGAAAAATGATAATGTATTAATAAATGAGTAATATCAAATCAATGTATATACAAAGTACGTATAAAAACTTTGTAAAAATATAACATTGGTTTATGTGAATTATTATTATTTTAAACAAAAAAGCCATACTACAAGTAATGAGGACAAAAAAAAAAAAAAACTCTCCTGACAAAAATATAAAGCTATGTAAATCTAAATCTAGAATAATCAACAAAATTATGAGAAAAGAGATAATTCTGATGGAGGAGAATCCTACCATTTCTTTATACAAGAACTAAATTTACTAAGTTGACCAAACGACATGTAGAAGTGTTATCTTCAAAAAAAAATTAAAAATTAAAAATTTTCGCTCACAGTTTGGTAAGTAAGATAAGACAATTATCTCATTTCACCTTTAATTTTAAATATGGTGAATAAGAATGACTGTTGAAGCAATAAATAACTAAAGAAGAATCATTTTCAACCCATAACTGAAACCGACTCTTGGAGCATGTTCAATTACAGTAATAATAAGTAAAACCTGAGCATGGAAGAAAGTTACAGTAAAGAAAAATCACCAACAAAATTACCAAATAACAAACTCTGGCAGAAGCAGTAAGATAAGGATTTCGTGAAAGCCAAACTGTGTTAATTTTAAGCCGAGGCAAAGAAGGAAGATGTTATATTAGATTAAAGATCTTAATTAGGGACTTTTCAAAGATGAGGAGGAACATGAAGCTTAGTGAAATGTTTACAACCTTAATTAGATATATAATATCAAGCTTAGGCTACTGTAACTTAATTTTTTTTATTTAATTTCACACACTTCTTCATAATATTTGATTTACGACAATATATAAATGGGAAAGAGAAGTTAAAATATAATTTTTTTCATGCTAACTCAATAACTCTTTTTATAATTAGATTCAAAAAATAAATGATTATCAAATAGTATCAAAATTTTAAGTTATAATAGCTTGGGCCATAATATTATTGATCCTAATATTAAGAAATATTTAGAATGACTTAATAATTAAATTACACAAATTTTGATCGCATTAAGACGTGTAATGAATTAGTAAGCATAATCTTAACTTTTTCATGAATCATAGGATTGAATATTTTACACTAATCACCACTTCATTATCTTTTCCAACAGCACATGATATTATGCAACATATCATAGAGTTCAAACAAGTTCTCATCAATTTATATATTAGGTAATGATATATTAATTTTAGATTGTGTATAAGTTAACATGTGATCATCTTATATAAAATATAAATATTTATTATCTAAATTTTGTCGTAATAATACTCTAAATGATAAAGTGTAGTAATAAAAAACTAAATAACAATACTAAACTGAAATGACTAAGTTTATACCTTAATACACCTAGAGGGGGTGACTAGGTGGAGTCAATGCAAAAATACAACTAAAAATGATTAACTAAAACACGTTAAAGAAAATAGCAAACTAGTAGATAAGATCAATTAACAACCAACAATCATCAACAAACACTTACAACACTAAACAGATAAAAGTGAAGAAATATAAATAATACTATATATGTTAACAAAGGGAACCTCTGAAGAACTCTTCATGAGGAAAAACCCTTCAGTCTATATGTCGTCACTAATGAAATTCATTATGTAAAGAAGACTTATAACTTGTGGTTTCGACTCATACAAAAGCTTTTAATAAGACACTGACACCCCAACTATACAATCTAAAGAACTTTTCAGATAGCCATTAATCCAGAACCTTTGAACCTCTTCACACGCGAATTGTTGAGCGAATTCGTTCTTCTCAGCTAGAATTTCAGGCTGCACCCTCTTCCTCAAAACTATGAAACAAGCTACCTAATCTAGAACATCTAGATCTGAAGTTGTAGTGATCGTATTTGGTTGTGGTTGAATGGACAATCAACTCTCAAGATGAGCTCTCAAAGGTGTTTAGATCATAAACTCTCAAACAAACAAAAAACCATTCACTCATCTTAAACTCTCAAGGAAGTGTTTAGAAGACAAAAAGGATCCGATAGTGCGAAAGTTGAACAATCTACCTTTAATAATCATAAGAAAGTTCACCCATTCTATTTTAGATTCACCCACCCATAATCATTTGAAAATGCTCTCAAACCTATGTGAAGTGTTTAGGTAGGGTTTGTATCGAAAGAGAGATCATTTGAATGAAAAATAACATGTCTTTATATCGTCCAGGCAATCTTGCTCTACCGTGGGTCAAGCAGTTATCAAGCGAGATGAGGCAACAACAAAAACAGTCTTTCTGAACAATCCTACTCAAGCAATTATCAGGCAGTTATCAGCCAAGATGGGGCAGCAGCTCAAGTAGCCTTTCTAGACAGCCTCGCTCAAGTAGTTGTCAAGCAACAAGTAGGCGAGATCAGGCAAAGAGTTGAAACCACCCATCAGTTCAATTTGGCTTGAGCAGTTATCAGGAAAGATGAGGTAGAACGATCTTCTTACCAATTTGACCCAAAAACGAACCTTATAGACATGCTAGACAACTTTTACAACCACATATGCAACTTAAACAATTGATATAGTTAGTTTGACACGAAAATTGCCAATACGAAAACATCAAACTTAACATAAACTTATAAAGTACGTAATGTGAAATTGATTCGTAAAATATTAATCATAAGTAATATATGAGATGATACAATTAGTAATGAGATTCCTAATATACCGTCCAAAATAATTTACTAATCTCCCTGAAAATTTTAAAAATATAATTGAAAAGCCAAATAGTTAGAAATTGTAAGTAATTTTTTGAAATTCTTTTACATAATTAACACATATTATCATTACATGTTATATGATATTATATCATGGTATATTACTATATTCAAATAAATAAATAAATGAAATCGGTGACACATTTCTCAAATCTTGGGTGCTCAATGATACTCTTTTAAAATCTTAAGGGAGTTTATTAAAATTTAGAAAGAATAGCAAAAATGGACTTAAAGTAAGGGAAGCATTTAAAAATTTACTCGCTTTTAAAAAATTTAGATGCTATGACGGTGTATTTAATGACCGATAATATTTGAATCCGTCAAAAGTATGTGATAAGATGTGTCAAATTCATCAAATATGCCTAATAATAATCGACAGATAATGTCGATGTCCAATTGATCATAATGTTTAAATTTTTCAAAAACAAGTCAAATTCTATAAGGTTCCATAATTTGAGTTAAAATTATAAAATAATATAAAATTTATCTAAAAGACAAGATAGAAATTTTATAAACCTACCAAGCCTCGAGGGGTAATCGATAGTTTCTCTAAACCTTAGGGGAGGTAGGTGACAATTAACTTACTTTATTGCCGGATTAAACAACAAAGCTAATACAACTAGCATCCAAATTTAAGCCTTGAAATTAGACGGCCTTTGGGCACCAAAAGTGGACACGGTGTTTTGGCCAAATCTTAAAAAAGCTCTCAGGACTCACTTCCCAAAAGGTTGAAAATTCCGCTTTGTGTTTGTGACGGTGGGTGATGCCTGCTTGCTTGCTTGCTTGGTGAGTGGCCAGCAGCTGGCTTCGTGATGGCCTCTCTCTCCACTCCAAGTTGGCATGAGTCAAATGTGCATTAATGACCCAAAAAGGACAAGAATGCCAAGAGAAGAAGTTAGTTTAATTTGCTTACAAATTCAAAGGGTAGACCCTTCTTTCTTTTGCATTATTTGCCTTGTTTTGTCCCAATACTACCAATAACTCGCACATTTTCAATCGATCATCATCCATGCCAATTAAATCATGTTCGGGTTGATAGAAGCCTTTATCATCTCAGTCAAATGATCGGCATATATACATTCATTTCTTATATATGCTTAAGAGTCACAACTCATGAATCACATATTTCTGATCTCTCACTTTCAAGTGGTCCAAAAACAAAAGATAAATCACGATGAAATCCTCTATATTTTATGTATTAATCTCGAAAAAATTTCTACGACGAATATTCAATATGAATAATACATATTTTTACCTTATCTAAAATCAAAGGCATTCATGAACATTATTTGCATGGTGATATAAATCAAGATACTTTTTTTTTTTATAATATAATATATGACAATTGTAATAAATAAATAAATAAAATCAATCTCTTCTGAAACTGAACGTAGGTCCACTTTCTTGACCCAAATAATTTTGTTCATCGGGAAGCTCGTTGTCCAACCTTTCATGGGTAGCTTCATAAAAGCAAGCCAAGACCTCTCCTCACACAAAAACAAAAGTAAAAAAGCAGAGAGTGGAAAAACACTTCACTAGAAAGCACGAGTCTCTTCTCTTGTACGCTTGTGGGTGCAATTTTTAACTTTTCAGGTCAAGCTGATCCGAAAATCCAATCCTCAATTAAATCCTCTGTGCACGCGTCCAGGGTGGGCCAGAAAATAAGTCTACAAGAATGCAACAAGTGTACGTAAAAGATAGTTTATCTGAAATGCCGTACGCTCAGCGCAGAGGATATTATAAGAAAATAATAAAAAGAATTATAAATTTGGACCTATTTTATTAAAATTTAAAAAATATAATCCTATCATTATATTATCTTAAATTTTTAATAATTATTCTAATTTTGATGAAAATTATAAATTTACAATTATAATGGGATAATTAACTTTGAGCCCACGAAAGAAATTTTTAAAAATTGTCAACGTTCCGATTAATTGTCAACAAATATTAATTAGAATAATATTTTGATTTAGTTTTAGATAAAAAATATTTATCAATTTTTTATCAATTAACAAAATCTGTTAATTTAAATCATAACAAAGATAAATTAGAAATTTTATATCAAATAATTAATAATTATCACATAATTTCAAAACTAAATAAAAGATCAATTAATAAAAGAAAAAAATAAAGAATACCTTATAAATAATTTTGTAAACTATCGAAAATCATGTATTTTATTTTATTTTATTTTTTAAGAGTTAAAATTAAAAGAAAATAAATTTCAGTAAGGATAAGATTGTCTTTTCAATTTTTTTATTAGAGTTAAATTATCAAATTTTATTAGTTGATAAAAAATTGAAAAGGTTAACGGTGTAGTTGATTAAAATAATAAACATTTCTTTTGTCTATATTTAGGTCAAAATACAAAAGTAGTTTTTGATATTATCTCAATATTAAATTTTTATAACTTAAGTTTACCTTTAATTAATAGAGTTACTATTTTACCCTCACCATCTTACACTTATGTTTTCTTCCGTTGTCTTCCTTCGGCCCTCTTTTTCTTATGTCAATCGTCAATTTCTAAAACATAAGTTTACGATTGATGAGGGAGGAATGCGACGGAAGAAAACGTAAGAGTAAAATAATGAGGGTAAAATCGGTATTCTATGATAGTTATTTTTTTACGGAATCTAAATTTTGGGGGTTTAATTTAATTTTTGATTGAGCAGGATGTTGATTTCGTAAAAAATTCTTTTGGGGCTAAAGGATAATATCCCCAGACATAATTGGTTTGGTAGGGCCTAGGGCTTGGCTAATCAGTAGCTACGGCGCTCGGTGGTCCAAACCATTATTGAGCTTTTGACTCAAAGTACCAACCCTCGCTGCTTGTCAACCACGTGAAACATGAGCCACGATTGATTCATCAATCTAGATCTTCGCCCCCCTTGTTCTCAATATTGGCTCTTTTTTTTTTTTCTATTTAATCAATAAATTTCAAATATTAATAGTGGAAGATCCAGTCACAAAAAAATAATTATTATTATTTATTATTTAATTTCTATTAAAATTTTAAATTTTTTATAAAAAATTAAAATAAATTATTTAATTTAATCACGATTTTTTTAACCCTGAAACATCTTCCTTCATGTTCCGCTAATTGTAACATAAAGTAGAAAGCACGTGATTTTATGGATAAAGGTCACGTGCGGCAGCTAAAGGCTGAAAGGGGTCGGCACCGTCCCCAGTTTCCAAAGCATGTTTGTATCGTTGTTTGGGAAGACGCATATATACTCTTCCCACATTCACAAAAAATGCTTTTTTGGGGCTTCAAAAATCAAAACCAAACCAAACCAAACATGCCGTCGCTTGTTTTGAGACACTAGTGGACCATTCTTGATCATCCCCCACGTAAAAAAAGCTTCACCAACCTTAGCTTCTTCCTCCCCTTTTCGTTTCTATATTATTGAATCACTTTCATTGAACTACTACTAGTCTACTAGCTCAATTATTTTAATTTCTAATTATAATATCAATTAATCATATTAGTGGGTATGGAACTTAACAAGAAAAGCACTTCTGATATGTTTGATTAATACGTTATTTTAAACCTCGATATATATTCTCTTTTCTCTAACCCAGTTTCGACATTTTTTTTTGTGGTTATTAGAAAAGAATGGTTAGGTTATTGTCGTGATAATTATAGAATCTATGCTAATCTTTAATTAGGTTAGCATTTAAAAATTTGGATATTATAAATAAATCTAAGTATTCTAATATTAAAGTAAAAATTAAGGATACTTAACATCCTTACAATACAGTTTATGAATCTACCTACATATTGATACTGCATTTCACATTTTTGTTACTAGACATATGGATCTTAATTTTCAAAATAATAGCTTTGAATCTTTCTATCAGTTCATATTCGAGGTTGATATATTAACACGTTCGTAGATGTTTATTGAAGTTGTCAAGGTTTATGTATGTAAGCGATGAAATAATGATATTTATTAATCATTTATATAAAGTTTAGTTAAATCATTTTAAAAAATAATTTTTTTTAAACGTAATATCTGAATCAATTTACGTGTACCTTGACTAATTTCACATGATTTGTGTTTATGTCTTCAAAAATTCTTCAATATTGGTTGATTAGTCGATGATTTTATACTAGAGAATATTAATTCCATAAAGATATATATCAAGAGGATTCGAATCTTGGATCCCATATAGAAGCATTTAAGTGTTATTTTTTTTAATTGATTTCATAATATAATAGTTTGTATATATGACTTTATTTAAATATATTTTATAATTTTTATTGAGATATATCGAGATTTAATGGTATGATGCCAAAGGGTGTTCAATTTAAATCCTATGATGGCAAGCGACAACGCTACGCTATTGATATGATTCAGATTCAGAGCCGTAAGAGTTATTACAATGAGATCGTCCCCACAGCAGTAAACTTTTTTTTTTCTAACAAAAAGAAAAAATGAAAAACGGTGACGTAGGCGTCAGCTAGCCAAAGCCACTGAAACTACTGGGACCCACAAGTCGAGAAGAGACCGCACCTTAAGGTTCATAGGAATCAGTACTTTAATCCACTGGCCTGTATCATGCGTGAGTAAAATAATACCTAAAGTAGCTAAACACACTTTCATCGAAGCCTGAGCCACGGCCCTTCCTTCCTACTTCTTCTAGCTTATTTCCGTCGTCAGAGATCGCCCCAACTCTAGTGTGGTACCCACCTATTGGAATTATTATCCGGTGGTAACTAGTAGTGGTACATCACGTTCCTTGCTATTCTGTGGTCCATCCGATTACGTACGATGCGTACATCCATTTCGTGATAAGGTTAAAACTTGAAGGCCCCAAGTAAAACTTTCCGGACACGCCATCAGGTCTCTTAATGAATGAGTCCGATGAACAATAATTATAATCTGTAATAATTGTGGGACCCACCCATCCCGCTTTACAAAACGTGAAACAAAATAATATCTACCACGAGACCTTTCCACAGTGCTCCAAGTTTAATTATTGTTTTCTAGCTTAAATAAATATCAATTGTGTGCGTGGTGAAATCAAATTCAGAGGTGTCCATGAACGAATCACATCACCATCTTGGTTTAAGCAAAATACTAGTCCGTCTTTATCATAAAACCATCCTAACTAGACCACCAGGTCACCCCAAGAGAACCTACAGCCTGGCAAACCTTCTTCACATTTCCCAACTAATAATATATTCCCACGTGGCACTTTCCAAAATTGACGCTTTCCCTCCTCTACAGCTGTCTCCCTTTAAAACCCTCTGTATAAATACCTTCCCCGTTCCACATATTCAGCCTCACTCAGTCTCTCCACTCTCCAGAGACTTCCCAATATCTAGCGAACTTCTTCTCTTTGCCATTACTCATGGCAACTATTTACAACTTTGCCACTCTATTCCTCTTCTTCTGTTGTGCCTCTCCCGCGCTTTCGACTACCAGAAAGCTCAACGCTCTGGTTCAGGAGCAACCTCTTGTGTTGAAGTACCACAACGGCGTGCTTCTTAAAGGCAACGTTACCGTTAATCTCATCTGGTACGGCAAGTTCACTCCCGTCCAACGCTCCATAATCGTCGACTTCATACACTCGTTGAACTACAACAAGGCTCCGCAGCCCTCCGCCGCGTCCTGGTGGAGGACAACCGAGAAGTACAAAGGCGGCGCTTCCAACCTGGTCGTGCGCCACCAAGTCCTGCACGAAAACTACTCTCTTGGCAAGTCTCTCAAGAGGCCTCATTTACGTGCTTTAGCTAAGAAAGTGAGCAACACTCTTACGACGTCGATCAACGTCGTTTTGACGGCCGAGGACGTGGCTGTGGAAGGCTTCTGCATGAGCTGTGGAACTCACGGGTCGAATGGCGGGTCGGGCCGCGGAACTTATGTCTGGGTTGGGAACGCCGAGACTCAGTGCCCGGGCCAATG
>JANKKB010003013.1:0-16482 GCA_026225775.1 Bursera palmeri
TTTGTTAATAATTTAACTGATGCCAAGGTGTATAAGAGACAATTTATATAATATGATTGACATTTTAATTATAATCCCTAATTAAAAGTCTAAATTTGGTTAAAAAACTAAATTTCTTTTTTTCTTTAAAAAGAAAAGAACAACCTAAACCAAAATTCGACCACCACTTCTGCCATTTAATGCTTGGAGAGAGAATTAAGATTACAAAATATTACATTAAAAGTTTGAAGGCTAATAAGTAATCTGAACCATTGATTTTTAATATTATCTAATAGTTTATAATTTGTGAACAAATATATATATATAAAACTATGTATATGTATGTATGTATATATATAGGTTATGATATTATACTTAATTTTATACACGTCTTTATAACATTTGATTTATTACTATCCATAAGTGAGAAATAAAAATTAAAAAGATAGTTTTTTATACCAACTTTGTAACTTTTTTCGTCATTAGATTATAAAATATAAATAATTATCAAATAGTATCAAACTTTTAAATCAAATTTTTAAGTTACAATACCCAATATATATATACTTCTATGTATTGATTTAATGATGCTATTTAATTATACATTTTATAGTTAAGAATGTTAATTAAAATATAGTCTACTAAGTTTTCTTTTATATGTTGAAAAAGTTTATTCGAAAGAATCTAGAAAGTAAAGTATTGGGACATTTTAATAATATAATGATGTAAAGTAGTCAACATTAATACTTAATGAAAAAAAAAAAAATCATCTTAAAGGAGATAAATGATGACTTTTGGAAGGGTGAGTCTACTTGATTTGAAGAATAATTAGAAAGAAAGTATAAGATATTTGCACTAACATATTTGTTGTCCGGTTTGGTCTATAAGAAGAAAGAAGAATATAGAGGAATAACTTTTTAAAAAGTTTGGAAAAGAAAGAAATAAAAATAAGAACATACTTTATAGATGATATTGGTGGGTCCACTCTCGGTAAGATCCATGGATCTAAAAAGACGAGTCAAATACGTTTTTGAAATGTTACCTAAAATTATTTATCGTTTAAAATATAAAAGAAAAAGAAGGTTTGAATCATTGCCTCCACTCTAGCTGTTTTTCTTCTGAGATATTATGTTGGTGGTGGTGGGCCAGGTGCTGAGCTTGAGGCACGTGTTCTCCTGCCACGATTAGGTCCTTTGGTTTAATTTCCCCTTTGGTTTGTGGTCCGGGAAATAGCTTTTGAATCTTGATCCTGTTGTATTGTATTTTAACCAGGATGCTCTGTTTAGGGGGTGGTGCCGAAAGTTCCCCCACCGAATTACTAATCTTTTTCGAAAATATTTTAGCCCTATTATGGAGTAAGTCAGGATAATGTTTATAATGAAGGGAAATGATTTCTCAGTTATTAAAAAACCTCTAACATTGAAAGGATTATCTAAAACCTCCATTTTTGTTAGGAAAGCCAGGGAAGACTTATATTCATAAAAGAGGTGAGAGAATAGAACGGCATGAAGAATATGTGCCCCACTAGAGAATAGTACGACAAGGAAAATAGGTAAATAATTGGGAGGCAAATTCTGATGTTCTCCTTACAAACTTGTACTTTCTACATTAACGAAATTTATGGTTGTTTTTCACAATTAAATTGTGACTTTAGTAGAACTTTTCGTTTTGGGTACTAGCTAATCCAACTTTTTGAATTCTTAAGATTATATAAGATGTCCTAAGATTAAATTAACTGACTGTAAGATTTGGGTGTTTTGTAATATTTATTTATGGGTGGGTATCTTTTAATCTAAGGTTTTGACAAATTTGTGTAATCCAATGGTTGAAATTCAAATTTAAAGAGTTATATTTAATGATATTAATTCATCGATTTTCTCAACGACCAGATTAGATGAGATGAATAACTAAAAATTTGTGTTAAAATATTATAACCTTTTCTTATTTACTTTTTAAGACAATAGTGCCTTTCATTTAAGGCAATTAGTATTTGCCGCATAAATTTGTGAAAATTTATAATTTATGAGAATATTAGGCTATGATTTCTGAGGGTAACATAATAATTGTCTGTTTTTTGGTTTATAACGGGTAAGATTTTGTGGAGTGCAGTGTACTGATTTTTAATTTGTTTTGCTAATATTAATTTGCTTATATAAAGAATGAGCATTCACTACTCTTTTGGATGTAATTGATAAAATTCCATGAGGGAAGGCATTATGCATTGCCATGGCAACTATGGTTGACAAAAATTCCTATTTTTAACTCTAAATTATTATAGATTGACAAAAATTCCTATGTTTAACTCTAAATTATTCTTTCTTTCAGATATGTAATTGTATACTTTTCTATCTTGTTTCTACGGTATCATGCTGGCATTGTCACAGATGAGATGCTTTCCATGCCAAAAGCTCCATTTTTGTATGTTGGCCTTGTGGAGGCTCTTGCAGCTGCTACTGGAATGGCAGCTGGAGGTAGCGCTCTTATATCTTCTCCCATTTTATTTGCTCTGCAAGCTTATATTTCTAAAGATATTATTGAATGCTAAATTGTCCTAGTGAATATTCGATATAACCTTGTTTCTATTACTAGTATTATTACTATTATTATTTCTGTTTATCTAAAATCAATTATTCTGTTTTCAGTCTTTGAATTTCATCTGCACTATGAATTTGTAATGTAGGATGGGGGATCATATTGTTGAGGTTATTTTAGTCATTTACTTATTTTAGGGTTTAACTAGTTTAGGAATTTGTCTTTTAGGATTTGACTTAATTGGAGATTTTAACTTTTCCTAATTGAATCAGAATTCCTAATTAGTTGTGATTTTATTCAAATTAGGGATTAGATCAGTATAAATGGAGTCTTTATTATTTATGTGTTTTTTAGACATGATTGTTGATTGATATTGAAAATACAGACTTCTCATGGATTCTTCTCTCTGTTTTCTCCCCTTCTGAATTTTCTTAGATTATTGTTTAATTAGTGATAGTTCATCAATTTGTCCTCGCTGTTGCTAAATTGATAGGCCCGAGTTATTATTTTGTCTAGTAATCTCACATGCTCTATTTGTTTTCCTCTACTTTTGACCAGCAATTCTCTCTGGAGCATCGATTCCAATTTTGTCTCAGGTGAGAAGCGTTTAGTGATAAGTTGCTGTTTGCTTGCAGAAATTGGCTGGTAAAGGTGGAGCTTTATTTGTTACTGTTCTTGCTATTTTCATGTGCTAGCACAATGCCTTTAACACTTCATTGCTAAAGCTTAGCAGTCACTGCCTGACTGAGTGATATGAACCCATTTAACTCCACTTAGTTCAAGAGTGGAGAATTATGAACCCATATATATAACACTCAAGACCACCGTTGCTAACCGACGTGGGACGCATCATACCCGATCATATAACACTCAAGACCACCCTTACTAACCGATGTGGGACGCATCATATCCGACCCTTTTAGATTGCACATCTCGTGCAGAGAACCGTGTAGATGGCCCACCGATCATACAAGGATATGTGGCTTTGATACCAAATGATATGAATACATCTAACTCCACCTCAAAAGCTAACTCAAGGGTGAAGGATTGTGAACCCATATATATAACACGCAAAATCACCATTGCTAACCGATGTAGGATGCATCACTGAGCCCATTAGATGATAATCATCTGAAAGGGGACAAGTATACGGTAACTGAAAACATACAATAGAAAATAACTATTGGAGTCACAATGTGTGCATGCAAATTAAAATCATATACGATAGATATTTTATGTGCCTGATATGCAAGCTAGATCTAAGTTGTAAATTCAGTCTGGTTTTAATAGTGTCAGCATGGTACTTAAACATTAAAATCGTTGGATAGTTAATAATATGGTCCCTCTTTTCGCAGACGTTTCTTGTATGGCAAATTCTCCTATCCATTATTTTCCTTGGGAGAAGATATAGATTAAATCAAATGCTAGGATGCTTTCTTGTAGCCATTGGTGTAATCGTTACAGTAGCAAGGTAAATTATATTTTCATATTATGTTATGATTTGGAGACTCATCTGTACGTGCTGTTGGCTTAGTTATTTTCTGCTATGTTTCTTTAAATTTGGAAGCTTTAAAGCTTGATGTAGCATCTTTGGTGCCTTCTTTTCTGCTGAGTTAATCATGGTAATTAATGTGCACCATCGTACAGATTTCTATTGGTCTAGCTACCTATAGAAACACTTTGGTTTGACATGATCTTATGAATGTTAGTGACTTTAGCTGATGTAGCAGGTGGCACCAGGAACGGATTGGTTTTTGTTCAACTTCTATTGTTTTTCAATTAAACTATTTTATAAGTACTTAATGATTTTCTTCCGGAATATTCCTGTACTTTTGGGTCATTGAGAAAATCTTGGAAATCATGCTTGAGCAAATTTCTGATTAGATTAATGCAGGACTATAATCCAACTCACTATGGAAACACAGGACTAGAATCCAACTTATAATAACGTCCATAAAGTTGTGGACTGGTTCCTTCCTCTTAGTGGCCACCGAGCAGATTGGTTGATCTCCCTGCTAGATGGACAATAAACCAGAGTTTCCTGTCTGGGGCAATCTAAGTATGGGGATATTCGAAAATTCATCTGGATATGGAGTGCAAAAAATTTTCAAACTTAATTTACATGTTTTTTGTTGGTGTATGAGAATCTCTGTGGTTTATCCCTTATCTGGATAAGTTCTATCTACAATTATGACAATAGTTTTCTATGTTTGAGATTAACTTTGGATTTACTTGCCCATATTCACTTCTGCAGTGGATCTAGTCCTGGTCAGTCATTGCAGGATGTCGGTATATTTTGGAGCCTATTGATGATAGTTTCTTTTCTGTTGCAAGCAGCTGATACGGTGCTAAAGGTTGTTAGAATTTCTGAAAAATCAAACTTGTCCAATTTTCTCTTCTACCTCATTTATTAATTATAAATCTTTTTTTTTTTTTTTTGTAGGAAATAATCTTTTTAAATGCGGCTCAGCGATTGAAAGTACGTATTGTGTGGGCTGATTGCAAGTATATAATCTATTTACTGACGGAGATGTTCCAATTTAATGAGAACATATTACACTAATATTTAAATTCAACTTGTAACTTACATGTACTATTATCCTTATAAATTTTCTAGAGAAACTGTTATATATAGACTGATGTAATACAAAGTAGATGAGTACAAATTAAAAATTATTTAATTAAAAGAGGTGTTGTGGCAATTGCATGTCTAAGGAAAAGTTGTTAGAAGTAGTTCGTAAATATAGACTGTAGTCTAGTTTTAATTATTCAACCTATATTTTTATTTCAAACACATTGTAAATGGATTTTTAGGGAAAAGAATGATTATAATAGTAACTAAAATCAGAAAAGGTTATTTTTCTAAACTGAAAAAAGTAGTCATGTGAGATTGAAGAACAGTATAATTTTTTTTTTTTTTCAGTGTTTTGAAATCTGTTCGTATATATATATACACAGAGAGTTTTCAATTTTTCTTCAGTGGTCTGGGTGACGTTTTAGCATTACTGCATTGTTTTTGTTACAGGGAGGTTCAATGGATCTATTTGTTGTAAATTCCTATGGATCTGCCTTTCAGGTAGGTTCTCTAGAATTTATATATTTAATTATTGTGGTTACATGAAGGTGTGGTTCACGTTTTCTAGTTCTTTTTTCATTACAAATCTGAATAGTGGCCTAAAGTTTTGCATCAATGGTTAATACAGGCTTTGTTTATTTGCCTTCTGCTACCATTTTTGTCAAAATTATGGGGTGTACCATTTAGTCAACTTCCAAACTATCTTAGAGATGGTGCAGCCTGCTTTTTGAACATTGGTACTTTATCAAGTGGTAAGTTGTGGTTTATTTGTTAAGATTTGTTCTGATTTATTTCTTTCTGTATTAGAGTGCCAAGGGTTGCATTTAAGTTGAAGAAGGCTAGAGAAAAAGAAACACTTGATGGGAAGGGCTCTCCAGCCAAAGCTTACATATTTGATTCTCATATCTAAACTACCTCATGTTAATTAATTTAAGAGGGATTTTTTGTGGAAGCTTTTATGTGCAGTTGATAATCTCATTTTTAACCAAGATCCTTTGTATTTGCATGACCGTTTGGAGCCCCAAATGAGTATGCTATGTTAGTTTGTGAGGGTTTTGAGAGTGGGAACAATTATATTCTTGTATTCCAACTAAAATTTGAATGCATATTGGCAGTGATGGTCTAACAGCAGGACAAGAGGATTATAAGAACAGAACGGATAAAACCACAACTTGCTCTTTGTAGGCTGTGTTGTCATCCAGATTAGTTCTTCTTTCCTGCTTTAGCAACCTTTCTGCTCTAATATTAATGTCTATTAATTGATTGATCCAAGTACTTTGTAATTTTGTTTGCTACAGGATGTGATGGTGCACCTCTGCTTCCTGTACTCTTTGTTCTTGTAAACATGGGCTTTAACATATCGTTGCTGCATCTCCTAAAGATATCTTCAGCACTAGTATCTTCCCTTGCATCCACATTTTCAGGTATGTGTTTGGTATTACAATTATATGGACTTGGAATTGAGAAAAATTTGAGAAACACTCCCCAGTAGTATTAAACAAGATAGCAATCACTACAATCCAATTCCTTGCATTGCCACCAAACATGGCCTTAATATCTGTGCAAGCCATCCACATTTCAGCTCTGCTTTTTTCCTCTGTCAATGTTTTGTATGCATGAATTGTTTAAGTGGTCTGCGTTTGAGTCCTGAAGAAAACAGATGAGGTAACATTGGATAAAACAGAAAAACTATCGAATAATTGTGACCAAGATCTCTTTGATATAATATAATCTGTGTTAAGGAGTAAATAAAGGCTACAACTGAATCCTGCTTATCTATATCCTGAATACTTTTAGCATGAAACTTTTTAGGTAAAGCTAGACAAAAAGATGGCCATTCTATTTCCAATAGATTATTAATAATTTAATATCAATCTTGAGCTGTTGAGAGTGCGGGCTTGCTAATTAGAAGATCTAGCTAAGCTGTCAAATGTTAGAAGCGACTATTCTTGCCTTAGGATTGAGTAAAAAATACCCTCCCAAGAAGTCTGTGGAAGTGGTTAAAGAGGGGATGAATGAGTCAATATAATATGGCAATTTTTCCAAACCATGAACAACGCGTTGCCACTACTTGATTTTAATCTCGTAGTAGTAGTAGTCATTGAGTCTCAGTGGAGCCATATTGTGGTACTAGCCTAGCAGGTGAATGGAGCAAGTCCACGTGTCGATTGTCTATCACTGGATTATAGTTCCTGACTTGGCAAATAACATCTAGGCTACCTTTAAAAGAAGAACTGCATACTTGTATTGATACTTTCTCTTGGTTTAGTTTCCATAGATTGTTGCAACTAAACATGTTGTTTCCTTGGTTTCGGCATGGCAGTGCCAATATCCGTGTACATATTCACATTGCCATTGCCCTACCTTGGAGTTGCATCCTCTCTTCCAACAGGTTTTGTAGCAGGAGCAGTCATCCTTGTTATGGGATTGTTCATCTATGCTTGGACGCCAACAGTGAGTCCTGCTAGTGTCTGTTCGTCATCCGGCAATTAGGATATCACAATAATTATAATCAGCATTGCCGTTTTCAATCTCTGAAAATGGTGTAAGCTGGCCTTCACTCATTGCAACTAAAAGGAAGAGGAAGGAGAATGTTGTTAGTGTTATTGTAATTTTTGTTTTATGCAAAATAGCTACTTTTAACATTCTTAATCCTCATAGTGCAAGACAGTTATTTTTTTAAGAGAGAAAAAGAGTGGGCTCACAAAATTTGCGCCTAAGAAAAAATATGTACAATATTAGCTTGGTTTAAGATAAATATGCAATGGGTCACGATTTTACATATACAATAGTAGCTTGGTTTAAGATAAATATACAACGGGTCACGATCTTCGACTCAAAATTTTTATTGGGGAATTTACTCTGACCCCCCAATTAGATTTCAAAAAAACACTTAACCTTACACTTTTATTAAACTAACACTTATTCCTTAAAAAATTACCACTGTTTTCTAAAAACTAACATTTACCTCCAAATATTTGAGGGGTAAGTGTTAGTTTTTTAGGGGTATTTGGGGGATAAGTATTAGTTTAGTAAAAGTGTGAGGCTAAGTGTTTTCTTCAAATTTAATTGGGGGGTTATTGCATTTTCCCCATTTTTATTTTAAGTCACGATTTCAAATTTTAGTTGTTATTTTATCTTAATATAAGGATATATAAAGGGGGATCCTATTTTTTGACCCAAATTGGAGGATTTCATTAAAATTTAACTCGTTTTTAAAAAATTTGAACGTGATGACTTATTCGATGTTAGATCGTTGACACAGATATTGTTTGATGATGTTTGTTAACGATGGGATTATGCTAACCCATCCATGATTCATTATAATGTTATTGAGACTATTATATATTATTGAGTCCAGAAGCAACTTGTAATTTATTTAGAAGTCATTCTACCATACAACTAAAGTGTGATACATCAAATTGTAAACATATATATAAAAAAGTTGTTTTAAACACTATTAGTTTTTCGTATAAGTTCCCAAAATAACTTTTATATAATCATTTACAATTTTTAGATAGTTGTTTACAACTTAATGTATCTTACATTAATTGTATTGTAGTCGAATCCATTATTTAGAACTTTATAAAACTAATTATTATAAAAAATATATATATATGGGATTAATTTTATTAAATATTATCGATTTTTTCCCTAATATCATATTAAAAAAATAAAAAGAAAAACATCAATTTCTTCCATAACCTTTTTAAAATCATGAAAGACACTATTTTAACATATTTTATTAAGTTATTTACTAATTAAAGGCAGAAAGAGGTAAATGGACCTTACTAGTTGTTAGAAAGAAAAATACCAAATTTAAAATATAAGGAAAATATTTAAAAAGTTAATTTTAGATTATTATATATTTATATTTCTAAAACTCATATTGGGTAAAATTTGCTATTATTGCTTTTTAATAGTCATAGCAAATAAAAAGCCTTTCCATAATTAAAATGTAAACATAATAAATTTAATTTTTTTGTGCTATTAATTACATTAAGTGACATTACTATAATATTATTTAATATAATAAAATAATTTAGATAATTTTGTTTGGGAGAAAAGTAGATGATTTCTTGGCATTTATTTATTTTTAACCCCAATAATAATAATAATAAATAAGGGGAAATGACAATAACCCCCTAATTAAATTTGAAGAAAACACTTAACCCCACATTTTTATTAAACTAACACTTACCCCCCAAATACCCCTAAAAAACTAANCGCTTACCCACAAATATTTGGGGGGAAAGTGTTAGTTTTAAGAAAACAGTTATAATTTTTTGGGGGATAAGTGTTAGTTTAAGAAAAATGTGGGGTTAAGTGTTTTCTTGAAATCTAATCGGGGGTCAGAGAAATTTCCCTAATAAATAATAATAATAATTAAGATAGGAATTGCAACTGAAAATGAAAGACTAGAAACTTACTCACTCTCATTCTAAAACAAAGAGAAAGAAAGAGAGAAACAATGTTGAGATCAAGAGTTTGTCATCTCTCCCCAGTNAGCATCACCAGCGGCACTCTCTACTCTCAAACAATCTCTTTACCTGTCTTCTTCAATTTCTAATTTTCCTCTTCAAGTTCAAACTTTCCCTCCCAGAACCTTGGCGCCCACTTCTCTGCATATGCCTCTACTGGTGGGCCGCTTTCAGTTGCCCAAAGGTATTTCTCATTTCTGTAACAAAACCCATTTCTTGTTTTCTTCGTTGTTAACACGTTTGATTTCAGCTACTTTCAGTTCCGGGAGTAGTAGTTCTGATTCTGAAAGCGGGAGAGGGAGAGAAATAATGGTGCAACACTTGCTCGTTAAAGAAGATGACCTCAAGCTTCTGTTGGAGATTCAGCGGAGGGTTTCTCAAGGTTCAAACGCTTTCTTTGTCTTTGGATTATGAATGTTTTAATTTAATTTTCAGTGCAGTTATGTCAAACGATCAAAACTCTTATTTTTATTTATTTTATTTATTTGCTGTAGGTAGATTGGAATGATTAACAAATATCTTACTTTTTTCTTTTCCCCTTTGTGCTTCGTGAAGGGGAGGATTTAAGTGACCTTGCCCTCGAGTACTCGATTTGTCCGTCCAAGGAAGAGGGGGGAATGCTTGGCTGGGTCAGAAAGGGCCAAATGGTATAATGCTAATNGTATATTTTATGACTGGTTTTCTTCATGCTTCCGCAAATTCAATATTATATGGTTGTTATATAATCTTCTATCCTCTATTTCCGCTTCCAATATACCTCTGAGACACACACTTTTACTGTGCTTAGTAAGTTTCTTCCACAATTAGTCTTGTCAATTGAACTGCTTGTCACCTTCCATTTTCGGCAACTGATGGTATTCAATAGCTGCTAATTTCAATTTAATTGGTTTGAAAGATTATTTTTTGAGAACACTGGAGGATGCTTGTGTAAGGCAAGATATTAAAAGGGTTGGTGTTGGATTTTTTATTTTTCTATACAGCAAGCTCCATAGGGGGAAAAAAAGATTTATAATGTTTAGTTTCTTTAAGTACAAAAATAATTTTTCTTATTTGAATCTGATGATATTTCTTAGCCCTTCGAGCTAGTTGATCCCATGATGTGTCACATAAATGTGATGAAATTCTAGATGGCTTGATGTTATNTTATGTTTTCGGCATTTAACGTCTGGGATTCTTACAAAGCCTCATATACATATGGAACAACCAATTTGCCACAGTCCTAGTCTATGCATCCTAAAAAGAACCAAATCCCAATGATTCATTTTAGGATGTGAGTGAATGGTGACAGTTGCTTAATGATCCATATTCTCTGATAATTACCTTGTATCTTATAGGTCTAGATCTTTTGATTGCACTGGACATTTACGGTGCAGTGGACATTTACAGAGAAATTGCTTCCTTTTAATTCAGCATCTTATATTATTTTTTATTTCAGCACTAATATGGATTACAAACAATTTTGAAGTTGAGGGATTATTCAACATACCAATGTGGTTGACAGATCTTTCATCTCATTTTCAAATGACCTAGGTGCCAGAATTTGAGGAGGTTGCATTTAGTTCCCCATTGAATAAAGTTGTAAGGTGTAAAACTAAANTTCGGATGGCACTTGTTGCAAGTCTTATCTGAGAGGTATGCCTTAGAATCCAATTGAATACTGTGCCTAATGAAATAAAGCAGATGCTACCTTTTGCTTTATCTGTTTTACATCTTTAGCTTATGCTACCAGAGAAGAATCATCACTTGAAGACCTGCAGCCTGAAGAGCTTCATGTAAAAATGCAAGATCCGAATTTCTTTGAAGAGGCGCAATTGATTGATGTTCGAGAACCTGAAGAAGTGTATGCTCTTAGATTCATTATGCTGCTCCTGTTAGATTTGCTGAACGTTTATGTAGATTTCTACTTTTCCCAATTTGAAAGATGAGGGAAGCACTTCATGGGGTCTATATGTTTTTATTCAATGTGAATACTTCAATAAATTTTTATAAGGAAAATAATTTTTACTATAAAAGAGTCCAGACTTATTTTTGAAATATTTAAGGATGTGTAGTTATTCCACCATGATGCCCAGGAAACACATTGGCAACTTGCTGTAGCTGACACATTGCAGTCAAGCAGCGCATATTCGTAAATACACATTTTTCTGGGCATAAGACATTGAATAATTTGCTGCTTTTTCCACAGTTTATCATATTTTCCCTTCTTGATAATGTTCTTCATTACTTTTTGATATTTCTTGCATGACAGTGCACAAGCTTCTCTACCAGGCTTTAAAGTTCTTCCCCTCCGCCAGTTTGGAACCTGGGGACCAGACATAAGTACCAAATTGGATCCTCAGAAGGATACATATGTAATGGTGAGTACAATTTTTCTGAAGTGCTCAAAGCTTTCCAATTTTTGTCATTAACAAAGCGAATGGATTAATTTTGGCCAAATAATAAAATTATCTTCTGTCTTGAAGCTTACACTCTCTCTTTTTTTTTTTTAAATTCCCCCTTCATGTTTTACTGAGAATTTCCATCAATCTGTTTCTTGCCCTCACCTCTTCAAAACTGCAATTTATTGGTTGTTGAATACCTATATTGAACCTTTTTGGTAAGTACCAAATTTATGGTTGATTTTTATGTCACTGGTACAAAAAAAGGCAGTTGCGTAATCAAACCTGGAAGCCATATGGGATTAGATATTCTGATATGGACCTTTCATGACTACCAAATTTTTATTGGGGACTATCAAGAGTGAATGCTCTGCAATCTTTAGTAAGTGAGCTTGATAGTGAAAGAAACTTTGCCCTCCTCCCAAACCACCTTTATCACATTTATACCTTGTCTTTTAGGTACGTACAAAAGAATAGCCAAGGGGGCTGTTATGAGTTTTAAGGAAACCCTAGTTCCCTTATTTTCTAGCCAAGATCAATGTCAAGTGATGAATTCCCTCTTTGTTCCATAGTGAACTCGACAAGCATTTAGTATTACTTGATAACTTCACACTTGTCTAGCACATGAAAAAAAAAAAAAAATTAAGGTTTGGGTAGAAGTCAAAACATCCTTTGTAACTTGGCTATTTTCTATCTTTTCCCTATCTTGTATATGGTTATTTTACTAGAATTTTTTTTAAAAGAATAAATTCAACTATGCCGTATTCAGAACCTTATCTTTCTTTATAAAAAAACCTGGGAAAATGAGTAATTCTTCTTGCCATGACCTCTCAGTTTATATGTACATGGAGAATTTACGTTAATCTTTCGTTTATTTTTTTTCACCACATTGCTTCTTTCATGAAGTGCTAAAATACATGTTATTTGCAGTGTCACCATGGCATGCGGTCACTACAGGTGGCCAAGTGGTTGCAGACTCAGGTGAAGACCCTTCTGCTTATATATTTGTGTCTTACTAAAAAAAAAAAAAAAAAAAAGAAGTGCTTTATGTTAGACTCCAATAAAAAAAAGGGGCCAATAGCTGATAACTTAAGGTTTTGGGTCAAGTGGTTATTTAATAAAGTATTAAAGCTAAAGGTTTCAAGTTTGAATCCCCTTGTCCTCATATGGGTCTTGGCAATTAAGTCACACTCATATCAAGTCTTGAGACCTTCATTCAATAACAAATGGTTATTTAAAATGGTATCAAAGTTAAAGGTCTTAAGTTCATTCAAATCAAGTTTGAGACCTTCATACAATGTGAGGGGGCTTCTTAGATTCAAATAATATCAACGTTTTAAAGCTTTTGGTTTAAAATCCATTTAAAAGCTTTTGAGTTAAGTGGTTTTTTACACTTTCAAATATTTAAAATCCATTAGACCTTCATTCTATGTATGCCTGTGGTAAATCTGAATGAATAAGAACTATCTTTTCCTTTGCTTAGGCTATACTATATATTTTTTTTATAAATTTTATTTGTTCTAAAATTTGAATGAATAAGAATTTGACTTCAATGATAATGTACTTGAATGTGTAAGTTTGAATAATATATATATGTTTCTTTATTTTTTATTATTATTTGAAGGTAAGTATCGACTCTATTTTAGGAACATCTGGATAATGCTCTGTTTATTGTATTAATTCTATATATATATATATATATACATGTATATATGTATATATGTATATAGGTATATATGTATATATGTATATAGGTATATATGTATATATGTATATAAAAGGTTTAAGACAACCTTTATGGGGACAGTTATTTTTTTAGGCATCCTAGTATGGTTCTGATTTTTTCTTGTTTATTTGATTCTTATTATACAGGGTTTTAGGAGAATATTTAACATATCAGGGGGAATTCATGCTTACGCTACCAAGGTTGATCCATCAATCCCTACATACTGATACCATCCAATTCTCTCATCCCTCTATATTTATATATTGGGATGTAATTACGTTGCTGTAGCACATGATGGCTTACTGTTCTATGTGGTTTCTTGAGGAACATGTGTAACAGCAATAAAATAAAATCCGTTGGAAATAGACTGAGTCCACTTGATTTGTAATTTTCTTACATGGTAAACAGTGTTGGAACATTTGATTGTGGAAATGAGAACGTGAGATCCCCTTTCTAGAAATACAGTTAAACTAAAGAAAGACTTCATGAAGCCACCCCGAATTTGATATTGTTAGCAATTTGTAATATTGAGAGAAAAATAGAAATACAAGATGTATAACGCTTCTCTTTTTGCTAAAAGAGTAAAGTTGCTGAACAGTGTTTTATACTATTACGATTAACAAAATTTCTAATAGAGTTAACTAACTCACAACTATTTACATTCATGTTGACCATTCTGTCCCTGCTACAACATTTACCAAACTATCCTTTTCAATATATATTCAATAACAGCTCCCTTCAAGTGTAGATGTCATGAGTTATCAATTCTTGTCAACTACCTTGACTTGCTCAATGCATAATTGTCACGAAGAAATTCAAATCTGAATCCAGTGAGAGGTTTAGTTAAAATATCTGCATATTGAAATTCTGTTGATACATGATGAATCTGCAGCTTCTTGCTTAAGACCTTTTCTCTAATAAAATGTACATCCACCTCTATATGCTTGGTTCTAGCATGGAAGATTGGATTAGAGGCTAGAGACTCAACACCTTTGTTATCACACGGCAATATAGGAATCTCATCAAGCTTTAGATGCATTTCCTTGAGAAGACTTAGTAACCAAACCAATTCTGTAACTACAAGAGAAAGAGACTTATATTCTGGATTCAGTTGATGATCTTGCCACAACATATTGTTTCTTGGAGCACCAATATATCAACTTTGTTCCAAAATAACCGAAAGTTGTTTTTCTATCATTTAATGAACTAGCCCAGTCAACATCATTATAGCCAATTAGATTGAATGAATTCATAGGGTGAGAAGTTAAACTATAATCAATTGTTCCCTTGATATACCTTAGAAGTCTCTTGCAAGCTTGCCAATGAAAACTGTAGGAGATTGTAGAAATTGGCTAAGCTTATTGACAGCAAAAGAGATATCAAGTTTGGTCATAGAAAGATATTGCAAGGCTCTAATAATGCTTCTATACATACTAGGTTGTTCAAACACGTGATTGTCATGAGTAGAGAAGCTGTTGTTAGCCATCATTGGAGATTAACAACTCTTGGCAACAAGCATATCGTCTTTCTGCAGAAGATTTGTGGCATTTTTCTTCTATGTAACATATATAGCATTAGTACTTCTAGTGACTTCAAACCCAAGAAAGTAAGTGACAGATCTTAGATTTTTCAAGGCAAATTTCTTGTTCAAATGTTTAATCACTTGCTGAATTTGAATGCTATTATCCCCAGTAATGAGAATATCATCTACATACACCAATAACATGATTAAATTTCCATCAGTCGCTATGTATATAAATAAACTTGTGTCTGAAGTTGAGGCCTTAAACCCCCACTGAAGTAAAGCACCCTTGAGCTTGTCAAACCATGCTTGAAGGGCTTGCTTCAAACCATACAAACTCTTGTGCAATCGGCAAACATGATTAGGTGTGGAAGGATCTTGAAATCCTGCTGGTTGACTCATATAAACCACTTCTCCAAAATCACCATTAAGAAAGGCATTATTGATATCAATATGTTGAATATCCCACTTGTTAGTCAGTGCTAGAGAAAACATTACTCTAAGGGTAGAAGGTTTCATCACAAGACTAAAGGTTTCAAAATAGTTAACCCCAGGTGTTTATTGGAACCATTTAACCACTAAACAGGCCTTATACTTCTATAAAGTACCATCTGAGTTATATTTTAACCTGAATATCCACTTACAATCCACAATATTCATGTTAATAGTAGAGGGAGAAAGAGTTAAGGTCTTATTAGCTTGTAAGGCAGAGAATTCATCAATCACAGCTTGAAGCCAATTTGGATAAAAAAGAGTTTCTTTTATTGTACTAGGTACAGTAGGATGTATGGTGAGATAATATAAAATTTTGGGTTTAGTAATGCCAGCTTTGGCTAAGGTGATCATTGGATGAGTGTTAAAAGATGTTGAGGAGGGTGAAATTGATGCAGAATTAGAAGAAGAGGAATGAATAAGTGGTATAGATGAAGATGATGTTGTTGAAAGAGATATAGTTGCAAAATTGGGAGAAGAGGTATGAATAAGTTGTGGAGTTTGATTACAGTGAATTAGATGGAAATAACCATGTTGTAGTGTGATATTAGATACTAGAATAGAAGAAGTAGATGTAGACAGAATTGTACCAAAGGCAAAGGGAAAAATGTGCTCCTGAAATGATACACTTTCAGTTATGCAGACTATATTAGAGAAGTGAAGACATAAGTATCCTTTATGAGAAGTATTGTAGCCCAGAAAGACACAGGTAGAGGTATGTGGTCACGTTCAAAATTAACCTTCGGCTAAACGGTTGTTGTAGTATAGCTTAAGGTATCGAATCCACAGGGAAGCAC
>JANKKB010003015.1:0-11704 GCA_026225775.1 Bursera palmeri
CGTGATCAAAGCTACTTATAAAGCCTCTGCCGCCAACTTCGGCCAATCAAATTTGCTTGCTTTCATGCCAATTAATACATATTTTAATTAAGAAAATTCTTCCACAGCCTCGTTTACTTCAACAGTGGAATACAATATTCTCGATACTCTTTCTCTGATTCCACCACATCCAAAAATCATATTTCACTTTGCTAATAAAAAATCCAATAACATAAAAATCAAAACAAATAAATATAATTATATAATAAGTCATAAAATAACATTAGACGTACTTAACACTGTCTCAATAAAAACTTTATCAAAACTCAGTGAGACAAAACTTGATTTAAGAGAAAAAAAGTATAGTACATATGTGTCTAGAATGCTCCCTTTGATGAGTACTCTCCCTGATGATGACAGAAGATTATACATCAATTCGATTGCTTGTCAAGCCACCACATATCGATCTTATATACCAATTTCTCAAGTGTTGGTGTCAGTAGTATTTCAGTGAACAAATCTGCAAGATTATCATTAGAATGGATCTGTTTCACATCAATTTTTTCGTTTTTTTGTAGCTCATACGTGTTGAAGAACTTTAGAGAAATATATTATTTTGTCTTCTTTGATATAACCTTATTTGAATTAGGCAATACAAACTGTATTATCTTCATATATGATTGTAGGAGGGCTATGATAGAAGATAACTTACATAAACTCTGGATGTGATGAATGACAGATCGTAACTATATAAACTCTCGGCTAGCCTCATTTAGAATTGTTAGAATAAGTAGAAACCAAAGTTTTTTTTTTAGTTAATTACCATGAAATTGCAATCTCATTATAAGTAAAAACATATCCAGTTTCTGATCGAGCTTTATGAGATCAGATAGATAACCGATATCAGCATATCTAACCAAACTAGGATTTTAGGAGGCTCATATGAAAAAAATAATCTCAAATCAGCAGTTACCCGTAGATAACAAAAAATATGTTTAATTCTATTCCAATGTCATTTAGTAGATGCAGAACTAAATTTTGTCAATAATTAACTTCAAATACAATATTTAGTCGAGTACATAGTGCCAGATTTATTAATGTATCCATAGCATTCAGATATGGTACTTCAGGACTAAGTATCTGTTCATCATCTTCTTTCGAACAAAATAGATCTTTCTTAGGATCAAGTAATCTAATAACTATCGGGGTATCCAATGGGTGAGCTTTATCCATATGAAATTATTGCATAAGCTTTTCTATATATGCTAATTGATGAACAAGTATGTCGCCTCAACTGTGCTCAATCTGCAAACCAAGACAGTATTTTGTTTTCCTCAAATCTTTCATTTCAAATTCCCTTTTTAAATACTAAGCAATATCTTGAATATTTTCTAGAGTTCCAATTAAATTCATGTTATCGAACATATACTGCCACAATGGCAAACCAGATCCTGATTTTTTTAATAAACACAAAAGGGCATATAGGATCATTAATATATCATTCTTTTATCAAGTATTCACTAAGACATTTATATCAAAATCTGATTGTTTCAATTCATACAAGGATCTCTGTAATTTAAGTGAATACATGCTCATTGGTTTTGTGTTAATTGCTTCAGGCAATTTAAATCCTTCAAGGAGTTTCATATATATGTCAGTATCTAATTTACCATAAAGGTAAGCGGTAACCACATCTATAAGGTGTATGTGAAGTTTTTCTGAGACTGTCAAACTAATCAAGTATCTGAAAGTGAATATGTCAAGTTTAATGAAAGTGATTATATCAATACCCGATCTTTGAGAAAAATCTTAAGCAACAAGTTGGGCTTTATATCTAGAAATCTCATTATTTTCATTTCATTTTCTGGTAAATACCCATTTATATCTAACATGACATTTTCATGTGTTTGAACTACAGGTCCAAAAACTTCACGTTTGGCCAGAGAAGTCAATTCTGCTTGATTGCTTCATTCCATTTGGGCCAATAATGCTTTTATCTACATTCATCCACTGTATGTAGTTCAAAATCATCATTCATAATTTCAATGGCTACAACAAATGAAACATTTCATCGATAACCATTTTATTACGATTCCACATTTCTTTCATAAAATTGATAAATATTTCCTTATTTCTAAATACTTGCCCCTTTCAAGGGCTTGTGCCTCTCCAAGGGCCTGTGTTTCTTCAGGAATAATTATATCTTCAAGAAGTAAATCAGATGATGTGGATTCTTTACCTCAGTCATTATTTTTAATTGACTGTTATAAGTTACTTTTTTTTCGAGGGACAATATTTTTTGATCCAAAGGGTCTGCTACGCTTCTGGCATGTAGTAGATTGATTATTTATTATTTCAAGAAAAAATTATTCTACTTGAACATTGATTCTTATCGATGTGTTAATAGCATATACATATGACTTTATTAGTTTTACTGCATCAGTAAAAGCATCTGACATCTCATTTGCAATATTCGAGAGATATATCATTCTTCATATCTCATTTTCATATTTGGAAGTGTGAGGATCAAGATGAGATAAAGTGGTTACATTTTAAGAAAGTTATTCTCTAGCATCATGAGGCATATTTCTAATTGTAGGGGGCATTTTCCTTTCCCCCAATGGTAGGAACATTGTCTCATATAAATAACAATCTGAAAATTGAGCAGTAAAAAGATCACACGTTAAGGGCTCCAAATATCTGATTATTAAAGATGAATCATAACCCACATAGATCCCTAATCGACGTTGAGGTCCCATGTTTGTCTGCTTTGGGGAAGTAATAAGAACTTGTATAATACAACCAATAATTCTTAAATTAGATATATCAGGTTATTGGCTAAGTATAAGTTATAATTGGAAATACTCATCATAAGCAGTGAGTCTCAGTCTAATTACTAATGCAACATGTAAAATGGCATTACCCTATGTAGAGGTTGGCAACTGCGCTCTCAATAATAGAATGCGTGCCATTATTTATAGTTGCTTAATGAGTTATTTTACAGAACCATTTTGGGTATGAACATATGGAACAAGATGTTCAACATCAATTCCTACGAATATGCAATAATCATTAAAAGTCTTTGATGTAAATTCACCAGTATTATTTAAACGAATAGATTTAATATGATAGTTTGAAAAATATCTGTAATTTAGTAATCTAACCAAGTAAGTTTAGCAAATGTAACATTTTTTATTGATAATAAACAAATATGAGACCACCGTGCAGAGGAATCAATAAGAACCATGAAGTAATGGAATGGTCCACTTGGTGGGTGAATAGGTCCACGTATATCCCCTTGAATTCTTTGTAAAAATGATAAGAATTCATGACCAATCTTAGAAGGAGATGGTCTAACAATTACTTTTTTTTGTGAACAAGCAATACAAGTAGCCTTATTAGACAAAAGAATCTTCTGGTTCTTTAATAGGTGTCTATTATGTTTTCAATAATCCTACACATCATTGTTGATCTTGAATGACTAAGATGGTCGTACCAAAGCATAAAGGTCTTAGGATCATTGAGCTTTTGATTCATGTCTGCATAGGTTTCAAAAGGTCTTATATGTGTATAATATAATCCAGACGAGAAAGCTTCAAGCTTTTCTAATATTTGCTTCTAGCCTGAGACAATTAAAGTGATGCAGAATTTGTGTGATTTTTCATATGTTGTTTCGATATGATATCCATTAAGCCTTATATCTTTAAAATTGAGCAAATTTCTTCTAGATTTGTTAGAGTATAAATCATCACTAATGGATAACTTTGTACCACTTGCTAATAGAATAGTAGCTTTTTCGGAGCCCTTAATCAAGTTCACGGACCTTGATATAGTATTAACTTTAGCTTCAAGTAAAGTTAATTTTAAGAAATATTTCTTATCTTTCAATATTGTTTATGTTTGCACTATCGACTAGATATAGATCTCTATTTCTTCTGGAGATATGTAACATACTTTTGATGTCCATACCTTTTAATTTAAGAAAGATTATATTAGATGGAGTGATAAAATGAAACAATGAGAATAAAATAACATCATAATAAAAGGAATAACATAATAACTGTAAGTTTACTTGAACATTTCCATCACCAATGAAGTGATTAATATGAATCAACAAAGATTATGAGTTATCAAAATTTATTCACTTTTAGGAATAAATACATTTACTCCAGGGAATGATGTGATAGTAATTATTTCAAGGAACGATTTAGTAACATTCACTTCAGGGAATGGTTTGATATTATTCACTTTAAAGAATAATTTAGTATCATTAACTTTAGGAAATGATTCGGTGGCATTCACTTCAGGGAATAATTATTCCAAATAATAATATGTTATAACACTCATATTTCAATAACGATGGTGATTTTTTTCTAACTGATTATGAAAGGATGCAATATTCTCACCACTGCCCTTAACTTATCCTATTGGGATAAGTAATTTATTTTTTTATTTATGGCATCTTCTAGATGCATGTATAATGACATGGCAAATTCATAATAGAAAAACACAAATATAAATTACAATCAATAAATTTAAGCAATTAAAGAATCATGAAAGAGAATATTATATAATTTCAGGTTCATATAAACTTATCACAGTCAAAAAACATTAAGTTATAACAAAACAAATAATATATTTTTTTAAGGCCAAAAAACTTAAAGTCATGACAGTAAACAATATAAGTATCTTATAGACAAAAAACTTGAAATCGCGATCTTATAATAATATATTTTCTTATGACTAGAAAACTTCAAGTCGTAGCAAATAATGTCAATTTTTCACGGCAAAAAAACTTAAAGTCGCAGTCAAAAGAGTAATAGGTAGACTAGAAAACTTTAAGTCACGATAAATAAATAATAAATGAATTGATAATATAAATAAAATAATATAAATAATATTATATTTAAATTATTGATTATATTATGATACGAAAGATCTAATATAATATTAACCACATAATATATTTATAATGATAACTTTAACAAATAATAGATAATATAATATATAAATAAAAATATATTATTTACCGGTTATTGTTTTTCAACAATCATACTGATAAAGTGTTATAAATTAAATCTGTAATATTTCTGCTGGCAATATAAGTGAAGTGATGATGGCGTGGGGGCTGTGAGAGGTGAATAAAGTGAGATGAGAAATTGAGAGAGAGGAGAAAATGAAAGGAAGAAACGGCAAGGGATAAAAAAAGCTTTCTTTAAATTTATTGAAGAGTGTGATCAAGGCTATTTATGAAACCTCTGCCGCCAACTTCAGTCAATTAAATTTACTTGCTTTCATTCCAATTAATATATATTTTAATTAAGTAAATTCTTCCACTGTCTCATTTATTTCACAATAAGAAATTATATATAATTATCTCCTCTCAAACAATTCTTTGCCTCATTACCACAAAATAATATTTTATTAGTTAGTTTATTTATAATAATGTTTAAAAAAATGTAAAATTATTTCATCTATTCATAGTATATATTTTGGGTCGAGATAGAGAAAGAAATGTTAATCATTTCAAGCAGAGGTGGAGCAACGTTGTCTCCTAGAGAGGCCCATGCTCAATTTTTTTTTAATATATACAAATATTATTTAGATATTTCGAGATATCCATTTTCAGTCAGGTGCTTTAGTGGATTCTAACAGCCTTTCAANTGCTTTCATTCCAATTAATATATATTTTAATTAAGTAAATTCTTCCACTGTCTCATTTATTTCACAATAAGAAATTATATATAATTATCTCCTCTCAAACAATTCTTTGCCTCATTACCACAAAATAATATTTTATTAGTTAGTTTATTTATAATAATGTTTAAAAAAATGTAAAATTATTTCATCTATTCATAGTATATATTTTGGGTCGAGATAGAGAAAGAAATGTTAATCATTTCAAGCAGAGGTGGAGCAACGTTGTCTCCTAGAGAGGCCCATGCTCAATTTTTTTTTAATATATACAAATATTATTTAGATATTTCGAGATATCCATTTTCAGTCAGGTGCTTTAGTGGATTCTAACAGCCTTTCAACATAGTGTATGTTATGATACCAATTGTTACAAACATATTAGATAGAATTTACCCTTAAAATTGGTTTCTTAAAAAAAATGTCTAGATTTTTATAAATTTAATTGTCAAATCTTAGATTAATAATACGAGACTCAATTGATTTATTATAGTTATAATTTCTTTATTTTTATTCTTCACCTAAAGCACGAGTTACCATAAATAATCTAGTTAAACTTAAAATTGTCTTATTCTTAATTATTATTAATTTTTAATAAATAATATCCTATAAATAATTTAATAATTAACAATAAAATATATTGAAAGGTTTTTCCAAAAACTATCCAAAACTGTGGCGCAAGTGATGTGGATGCTTTGGTATTATCAGCCAAATAACATGAAAGAACGAGCCGGTACTTATCATATGGATAATGATAAAATCTAGCGTGAAATGAAGAATACTTCCTGAACACGGCGTACGAGAATGAACAGCGCGTGAAACACAAGACTTGACTGCTTGTTCTCGAGTCTACACTCTATAAGCAAACCCATTTCACCACTCGCGGACATCTCGCTACTGATTAATATGGCGCAGATCAAGAGCATAGCAGTGGTGGGCAGCGGCCAAATGGGGTCAGGAATTGCCCAGCTCGGCGCCATCAACGGCTTGGACGTCTGGCTCGTCGACACAGAACCAGATGCTCTCGTTAGAGCCACCAAATCCATCTCCAGCTCCATCCAACGTTTCGTCTCCAAAGGCCAGCTTTCTCAGGTACTGTTGAATTGCCAACTTTTCTTTTCTTACTAATTTAGTTTGAAATTCGATGGTTTTAAGGTAAATGACTGCTGGTTCAGTTTGAAGTATCAAGCTTTTTAACTGATTGTTTTATAATTATGTTTGAAGAAAAACATTAAGAATTGCTTTGGTCGGTTTGAGGTGGCAATAGGCATATTTTCTTTCTTTGCTTTAATGACTGAAGTAATGACATGAGTAATTGAGAAACTATTTGAAGGCCATGATAGTTTGTCGATTGCTGCTTTGTTTTGTGTATAGAGAAGTATAAGGTTGCAAGTTGAATTCGATGTTTTAAAAACCCTGTTGCGGATATAACTTTATTGGATGCTGGTTCTCAGTAAAGTAATGTGATCCTTCGGAACATGATGTGTTGTTAAATTTGGTCTTTAGTTCTGAAGAATGTGTTGTGTGATGAGAATAATGCGGAAACTATCAGGAAATGAGAAGACTGTTTGTCATTTGGTTTCTTTTTAGCAGTAGAAGGAAGTCTAATGAGTAAAAAAATATTTTTTATTTTTCTTTAAAATGTGGAAATTTGACTTCGGTTATGAACATAACTTCAGGTTTGTTGTCTTATCCTCAAATAGGATAAATCTCGTTGGGAATTGGTAAATGTATGAGAAAAAGAAGCTTGAAAATACTTTACTTGCAACAAGCAAGACTTCATTTATATTTCGCATTTATATATTGTTATGTATGGAATGTTGGGTGATCTAGTTAAGAAATGTGAATGTAAGCTTCGGTTAGTGATAGTTCTTTTTATATGTGGTGGGTGATTTTAAATACTAAAACTGTGAGCACAGAAGTGTTAGCTAGCAACAGTTGAATGCTGTTCGGAATTTTAACTGCCATATGTACTTACCAGACTGTGGGAACTGATGCTCTGAGACGTCTAAGATGTACTTCAAATTTGGAAGACCTTCATTCTGCAGATGTTGTAGTAGAGGCTATTGTGGAGTCTGAAGATGTGAAGAAGAGGTTGTTTTCTGATCTAGATAAGATTACAAAAGCTTCTGCCATTTTGGCATCTAATACAAGTTCCATATCTATTACCCGTCTAGCATCTGCAACCAGCAGACCACGCCAGGTGATACTCAGATATCTGACAAGACATTGAGTTACAAAAGCCATTGAAATAATTTTCTTATTTTCTCAAGTTTATTAATGTTTGCATACTGATCAAATATGGTTCTCTAGTTTCAAAGTAAAGTAAATAAGTAAGGATTTGAAAGGACTTTGGCATGTTTTTCTGCACTATCTACAAAATATAACTTTGGTTGTCATAAATCTCACGATCAAGAAATGATAATCATGGTCCAACATGGAAACTAAGTTGATGTGTTATATATTAGCTATGAGCCCTGTTTTAATGCTTAGATAATTGGATAAATATGCCTAGTTGCATTGTCGGACCTTTTTCATAATTTCTGGTTTTACAAAAAAGTTCCATACAAATGTTCTCTATCTCTGCTTTTTCAGATGTCTGATGCTGTGCAATTACCTGCCTTTTAGATTCATTGAAGCAACGTCTTGCGAGTGCATTAGCTGTTAGCATTTACATCCCCTGTTTTCTACATAATTGCCCTATAATTTCAGGGTTTTATTTTATTCTATTTCTTGTAGGTTTTAAGATAAGTTTCGGTAAAATTATTGTTGTTGTTGTTTTTATTTATTTATTTATTTTTTTCATCAAATTTTTTGAAAACAGGATTCTGATTAAATAGAATTAATATTGTCATTTACAGGTGATTGGTATGCATTTTATGAATCCTCCTCCTATAATGAAACTAGTCGAGATTGTGCGAGGTGCAGACACATCAGATGAGACGTTCATTGTGACAAAAGCCTTGGCAGAGAGGTGATTGGGTCAATTACCCATTAACCATAGTGGCATAAATGAATTTTTCTTCGTAGTTGAAAAAAATAAAGAAGAGAGAAGGAAAAATCACCTTCCCTCTATCCCTTATGTAACTGCATTTAGGAACACCTGATAATGAGGGGGATGGATGTGCATGCCTCTGTTCGATTTTGTTTGCTATTTTGCAATTCTCACTGTTGGATTTGCAGGTTTGGCAAGACAGTGATATGCTCTCAGGATTATGCTGGCTTCATTGTAAACAGAATCTTAATGCCAATGATAAATGAAGCATTTTTCACTCTATATACTCGAGTTGCAACAAAGGAGGATATTGATGCAGGGATGAAGCTGGGAACAAATCATCCAATGGGTCCTTTAGAACTTGCAGATTTCATTGGATTGGATGTCTGCTTGTCAATAATGAAAGTTCTTCATACTGGTCTGGGGGATAGTAAATATGCTCCCTGCCCTCTTCTTGTGCAGTATGTTGATGCAGGTCGACTTGGAAGAAAACGAGGTATTGGAGTTTATGACTACCATAAAGTACCTGAGTCGGTAAACCAAACACCTCGTCTTTGAAATATCGGCATTATTGGAACAATAAGGTCTAAAGCAGGGTACCTTTGCGCATATGATAAATGGATTATGTTTTTAGACTTTAGCTAAGATGATTGTGCAACAGGTTATTGCCAACTACCAACCTCACCAGGAATAATTCCCGTGCACCTTTTGTATGTTGTAGTAAACGATGTACTAATACTGAAGGGGCTGGGTTCTCCAAAAAGGAAAAAGGTTGCTTACAATAATAACGGAAAAGGCACTATTGAAACATGCTTTTCCTAAATCCCTGTTTATGTTGTATATTTTAATACGTGCATTCTTCTTTCTTGTAATTTACAATATTTGACCAGTATTGTGATGCGAAGCTTGCTAAATAGATTTTTCAGTACTTTTATTTCTTTAAGAAGGTTAATTAGTTCAGGGTAGAAAGGGCTAATGTGCTTGGCAATACATGATCCACAATGGTGTGAATTGCAGGACTTAGTTTTCACTACACCCTGGACAACTAAAAATTATTTCAAGTATTGTGAAGCTTCATTAACTTTTCTGAATTGTATAAGACCTGTGCTAACAGTTTGAAATTCATTACTGACCTTGTCCTCCCTTTCTGTTTAAAATTCCACAATATGCGTGTCAACCTCAGTAAGTTCCATCCCTTCTGCCAATTTCTGATAGAAGTTAGTAGAAAAATCTGCATGAGCGTCATATCAAACTGAAAGTTACGGGTACTGGGAATTCACTGTGGGGGTTGCTAAAGTGTGAGTACTTTCTTGAAGTTGATTGCAGATGCAGCCATAACAGTATAACATGTTTTGGCAACCTTCACGGCTTTTCCAGAAAGTAATAGAGCATTAGGAGCCAATTAGTCAAACCATAGTGCTAAAACAAACATCATTATCAGGTAGAATAAGCTTCTAGCATTTTCAAGGAGAAAAAAACAGATAAACAGATAAGGAAAAATTAATTACATAGTTATCGTCATGTTAGCTTTAAGCTGCTTAATCATCTCATCTTTGAAATAAATCAGTGTACATGACCAGTTATCAAATTTTGCATCAATTACCATGTTTAAAACTTATTAGCAGTTATTTGATATTTTATGTTAATCTCTATCACCTTGAGGAGCAAGTTTTCAAACTTCAACCGCATGGTTATGTCAAATTTATTTTGTGTATTGCTTGCCAGCTCAGAGAATCTTCTGCTGGAGACAAAGAAATCAAATTGAGCCCATAAATTTCAATATAAGTGGGCAAACCTGACCCACAAAGAAGAGCCTGTGGGAGAGTATGAATTAACTTCACCTTTATCATGCATGGCCAGCCCCACACAACATCCCCGTTGCCCTAAAGTTGGCATTATAGGCAGCACCTTCTTTATTGAAAGTGATTGAAATGGAATCCAACGAATGAGCAAAACATAATAGAAAAGAAAAATGAATAACATTATTAGATAAGAAAGCAGATAGAAAGAGATTTTAAAGCTAGACTTTTCCTATACATTTGTTTTGGTAACATTCTGAGACCAAAGCAGGTAACATTAGCAATGAAGTTCTTGTTCCAGTGCCCATGTTGCTCATGTTTCTGCTTCATGAAGCCTAAGCCAGGCAAGCCAAAGGTGAAGGATGGCAAGGAGGTGAAGGATGGCAAGGAAGAGAAGAAGGAAGCCAAGGCAGAGTGACAAATTTCAATCCCATTATGCCAAAATGTTGCCGGGATGGGAACTAGTCTAATGTTTAATCCTCTTAATTTCTTTCTTCTTTTTCTCATTACCTTGCTGAAGTAATTCTCTTAGCATTCTTGTCAAAAGTTCATTGAAATGCTGGTTTGGATCCTTTTAAGCATTGTCTACTGCTTCTATTTTCAATTGCAATGTACAAAAAATAAAGTTAATCATCTCTTTGCTATTATCTTTGTTATAATGTATTTATGTTCATTTGCTGCATAGATTGTTTGCTCACTAGCAGATCTATCTCTATCAGTGTTGTTGTGAGAAGTTCTCAGGTCAGATTTATCCCATCTGTAATGTGCATTACATGAATTTTATTAGAATTCAATGATAATTTTTTTTTCTTTTTCCTCATAGAACATGCATGAAAATTTTAAAAGCAACTAAATCAGAGAAATTATATTTTAAGCATATTACTTATTTAACATTGCGTATACTCAGCTTTGGCTTTATTTTAGGTAGTTGGAAATAATCAATCAATGTATTTGCTAAAACACTTAAACTGGGCAATGAGAGTTCCATCACACTAATAATAAACCGTAGCCATATCTCTGAATAACTTTCTGAAAATGTCAAAGTGACAAATCATGATCTGTGCTATTCTATCGGTCTCTCATTTGCTTATCTAGCATGAAAAGGAAAAAGAATACAAAAAGGTATGATAAAGCCACCAGAACATGGCCAAAGCTCAGCACAAACATAGATACCAGAAAACTGTGAGAGTACAGCAATACGATCTTAGATTCCCTGCAGCTATCTATATATAAAAAA
>JANKKB010003016.1:0-24267 GCA_026225775.1 Bursera palmeri
CCAATTTTTGTTTCGATAAAATTGAACAAAATACTGTCACCAGTTATTGTTTATAAACCTGATGAGAAAATGAAACCATCAGTAGATGAGATAGTGTTCCCTACAGCCGAGGTATGGAGCTGGAGCAACATGTCAATGATCAGTTGATAACTCAAATCTTGATTACTTTCAAATCAAATTTAAAATTTATAATACCTTAATATTTTTTAGTTTTGAAAATTATGTTGATCTGTGGAGACGTTGGCCTATCATTGACCTGGCTGCGGGAAAGACTCTCTCTAACTCATCATCTTGATCTGGTACAGCAGGTCAATGATAAGCTAACAAATCAAATTTTTGATATCTTTTAAATCAAATTTAACGCAAGCCATCTTAAATACTTTAAAGAAATAAAGTTTGGAAGAGAGCGATTCCGCAGACTGCATTTCAAGTTATCACACATTTAATCATATATGTTTCATATGTTCTACCGCCATTAGTTTCGAAACTAGCTACAGCACCTTGATAAAGCCCATCATACAAAAAGTTCACGCTTGGTGAAGGCTGTTGTTTTTTGTACAAAAGTGGGTAACTAAAGAATTAGCGGAAAATCAGTCAAAGCCAAAAGTGGGGCAATGGGATTAGGAAACCTAGTTTGCATCATCAGGACCCCAAGCATCATCTCTCAAGTTTTGCCTCGTCTGTATTCGATTCCGTCTGGCTTCTTCCTGGTTTCTAAGCTCTCTAGACCCAAAAGTGGAAGGCAACTTCAATCCCATTCCCTGAGCAATTAACCTTTGGGCAGTTCTTGCCGATGTCTTTGGCCTTTGACGAGGAGGTTCTAGATCTGAAAATGAAAGATAATGCTTGTGAATATGGAAACTAAAAATTTAGAGAGCCTAAAGTATGCCATAATATCACCTGATAGTTAAGAGGGTTACTTTGTTTATGTGAGCCAGCCATAGCCAGTATTAAGCACAATATCACCACAACTCTAGTCAAAATAATCGCTTAAATATAAGGATATAAAGCATTTAGAAGATCCATGAATAGAAGCCATGAGAACGACCCATGAAGGTAACACAAAAGAAAATAAAAGGACTGAAAGAGGGGGAGGGGGGGGTGGGGGTGATCCAAATGAACAAATTAATCAAAGAGGATTCAAGAGAGTAACTGCTAGAAATTGAATAAGGATTTAACCGAGTGAAGGTTCATTCTAGAAGCACACAGCAAAAGGAAATGACCAAAGAAATCTAAGCTAAAGAAATAAAATCCTAGAACAGACACACCCACTTTGAGACAAAGTTCATAAGAGTCAGTGGTTGAAAAGCAGAGCAAGCAATTGAGAACTGATAATTACTTGATCATTAAGTAAAATACATTGGTAAGAACAGCAATCCATAAAATGTCATTATCTCTTCTGGGCTTCAGTTACAAATTTAAGGGTTTTATCATACAAACAGCAATGTTGTTATCATCATGACCCCTTGAAGCTTATTGTAAATTACTTAACAACTTATATCAGCCGCATCACAGGTTTTCACAAAAGAATTGAATGTTTGGCCAGATTTCATAGCCCTATCAAAACTTATACTTGGACCAATTTCCATAAAATTCGTAGGAGTGAAAGAAGCCTATACGATTTACCTCTTGCAGAAATTGAGGCCAAAAGGTTGTCATCTTCATCAAGTGTACGCACAGTGAAAGGACAATGAATGCGGTTTCGGGCCTCAAGTGCTGCATTATTGAGATTGTTAATTTACTGAACTGCAAACTTTGAACAGAACTAAAATTAAGCTAATACATTAAAGACTCAGATAGAAAACTACTAGATCAACTTGACCATGAAATCATGAAAGTAAACAATACACCTAAATCCTTAAACTAATAGAAAAAGGCCCAATAATTGAATTTAAGCTCTAACATTAGCATTGCTCCATCCAAGCACCAGGAATATGCAACTCAACTGTGAAATGTCAATGCAGAGCAACCTAGCCTCCATGGTTAGAGGCAATAATGCAGCCACTGACAAAGATTTTGTTCCTATCAGATTCTATAATTCAGTTCTTTAACGTTTATCTTCTGTTGAGAACCTCATGCAACCTTAAAAAGAGTTGGGATGATTTGAAATCAAGTCATCACTAGTTTAGCACTAATTTAGTTTTCAATCAGAAACTTTTGTATGCAAGGTCTAATTATATGCAAGATTAGCATATAGCAACTTGCCTATAGTTAAAAATATAATTAAGCATCAAAAGTATGAACAAACTAGTTAAAATATTATTACCAATTGATGGTGTTCGAAATACTGCAAGTGCAACTGTATCATTGACCCAGCGAATAACAAATCCATGATCTCTGAATTCCTCAAGAAGCTTCTCTAGATCTATTGTCTTCGTAGTTGGTGAAAAGTCGGCCAGAACAAGAACATGGCGTGTACCATATTTGGCTGAAATTACCAAAATAATCCATCTTCAGAACATTACTAACAAGAAAATAAAACCAGTACTCCACAGTAACAATACAACGCTACATATTTTTCTTTAGTACAGGTTTCCACAAATGTTCACAACCTGTACAAGATCAGGAAAGAATCCCCTGAATCAGAGGCTAATGAAGCTGGTGCATTGGTCCTCCAATATATATATTTAAAAAAAATTTGAATACATAAAATTAAAAATACATGCTTGTGATAAAAAAGATGTAAAATATAACCCTGAGGAAGGAAGCTACACCTAATACCAAGAAATCACAAAAGAGAAGAACTATCCGCAACCTAAAGGACAAAAAGTAACTGCCAATATGAAGATAGACACACTATCCAAAACCTTAAAAAGATTCCCAGAAAAGAGTTGAAAACCATATCAAGCATGCCTTTAGCACAAAAGCAAAGAAAAAGCAGTTACAAGACCTAACTCAGCCAAAGGGTAATGAGTAAAGTTAATAGTTACTGACACAAAGAACATTCTAAAAACTCTAGATTGCCAGCAAGTATGGTAGACCGTAATAGTCTGATACATAGTTGTATTCCTCTCTTTTTCATATAAACATATATTTGAGGAGACAAGTGTGGTTTAGATAATCTAACATTACTAACCAACTATAGGTTTTGTTAAAAAATGTTATCCTCGAAATACAAAGAGAGAGTTCATCTAGGATTTCAGTTGCAACATTATGAATTTATAAATGTCTCTTTCAGCTATATCAAGAATTAGAGGAAACAATAAATCAAATGTCTACTATGTGGTGGACAGATTTATTTCATCTTGCATTTGACACTTCCAATTCCATAGCAATCATAAAAGGAACATTTTCATTTGCAATTATTATTCAAGACAATATTAGAATAAGATGGAGGATAAATTTCCTGCAAATTAATTGCTTGTGTATGTGAAATTAGAAATTGCAGAAAACACCAGCTCAAATTCAATAATAGATGATAGGTTAACTGAATAAATTTGATTCATTTATCCCTATTCCTTAATTATCCTTCCTGGTTACATAATCATTAGGAGCAAACTAAAGAAGAAAGTGCTAACTGTAAGGAAAGAATTTGACCTACAGGATATAACAACTTCTTATATACTCCAAGAGATAGTATTGCACTCTCTTATATTGCATTAGCATTTTAAACGTTTACATAAATATCCAATACCACCAAACAGTTGATACTTGGGAACATAAACCCAAATATTTACAAATAAGCGTAAAGATATAGTCGATTTGGGCAGGAAATATTGAATTGAACAATTGGAACATGGCTTACAATGTCTTAAATCCGAATTCCTTTCCGAATTAAGGGACAAATCTTCACCCTCTGCATCTTCAACAATCGATTTATCATATCGTCGATCACTATACATTTCATCCTTTTTATATGAAAATGTTCCCCTCCCACGCCGCTTAGGGGCTTGAACTTTCGTATCTTCCAAGGAAAGATTTGATACTTCAGGTAAGCATTGAGAGGAGGAGAGTAATTCCTTAGGTGCACGATCAGCAATAGCTTCCCAATCTGTAGTTATCCACACCACAATCCAAAATCATCTTCACAAATTAGCAGGACTATTTAAGTCATGGCGCACTTAGATGAAGTAAAATATAAGCATTTTTGCTTCTAGTTACGTTCAAAAGCAATAGTTACATTCAAAAGCAATTTTTTGAATAGTTGCCAAATAGCTTCTATAACAAATAACAAGCTTTATAGACTCAATTCTATTACAATGCAAAACCAATTCCAAACTAATTCAAACAAAAACCAAAACCCACCATCATCTGAAGACCCGTTTTGAGCGAAACCATCATCAAGTGATTTTGTTGATTTCTCAGTATTCCCTACACAAAAATATTCAATAAATTACTAAGAAGAGCAAACGCATATATTAAAGAGTTTAAAATGACAAAACTGCACCCGAATTAGCATCAGTCGAAGACTTATTATGAGCAGAATCGTTAAAAGACTCCTCCTTCAAGTCCTTCTGTCCACTTTTCCGTTCACTGAAACTCAAGACAACGCCAAACATGAACGAAACAGATGAGAAAAAAGCAAAGAGACAAAGAAGACAAGGGAAGGGAAGCATACCGGATTCGGAAGGCGCGAGCAAGCAGGTCGTCGGATTTGAGAGAGAAGCCTTTGGAGGAGTAGAGATTGGCCAAGTTAGTGAGAGCGGAAGCCAACTGGAGATTGAGGGTTTGAAAGGGTAATTCATGGGTTTCGAGTTCGGAAACTGTGGTTTCGAGGAGGGAGATAGCGGCGTCTGTGTCCCCGGCAGCCACGAGATCCTCCACAGCTTCGCTCCAGTTGGTGGAGGAAGTGCAACAACTGCCTTTCGCTTCTTCTTTCTCCATTTGGTCAGACTAGTCTTCTTCTCAAATCCCACTTCATATTTACTTACTTACAGCAGCTTCCTTGGAATTGGATTGTTTTTCTTGGAAATTAAAATTTCACCTTTCGAGTAATATTTTATCGATTATTTATAATTTTAAATGGGTTGATTATCTTAATATCTTTATTTGTTTGTTTTTGTGAATTCTATCCATTTTTAAATGGGGAATATCTCTTACCCCCAATTAGATTTCAAGAAAATACGTAAATCCCACACTTTTATTAAATTAATATTTATTTTTTAAAAAATTAATACTATTTTTTTAAAATTAACAATTATTCCTCAAATATTTGGAGGGTAAATATTAATTTTTTAAGGGTTTTTAGGGATAAGTGTTAGTTTAATAGAAGTGTGGGACTAAATGTTTTTTAAAATTTAATTGGGGGGTTATTGTAATTTTTTTATTTTTAAATTTTTCATATATTCTTTATAAGTTCTTAGATTATATCTGATAAAAAATAAAATAAAAAATTTTAACTAGAGTAAAAGACAATAATTGAAATGTTTTTAAGTGGGGTAAATTTAATCTAAAGAGTCTGACTTTCTTATATGAGCTTTGATGTCCCTTTTTTAATTATCTCTAAGCAAGATATATAATATTTGAAGTCTTCTCTTCTATTTAAAGTAGGATTTAGTAAGATTTAGAACTCTTCCTATTTGAAGGAGGACACTATTTCCTTTTAGGATTTAGGCTAAGCCTTTATTTTAACCAAATTTCTATTGAAATTAGAATTTTATTTTAGTCAAAATTCCAACAAATCTTCACATCAGCTAGACAAAATTCTTGTACCGACAACCGCAATTTTCAAACCAAAGAATTACCTTATTTTCTCATAAAGAGTATACTCATTTAGATTAGAATTAGTGAATTATAAGAATTTCACCTTAAGTTTATGTCAAAAATACCTTGCTAAAATTTTTTATGATGCAATCCATATGTTTGGCTTTACCAGTAGTTCCTTAGTCATCAATGTAACTTTCATCATACACCCTAGATCAAGGCCAAACCACTACTCGTGTGTAACCTTGTGGACCAACTAATAGTATCACATCATTTATCATAGCAGCTTAACTTAACATATCATAAAGTAGAAAGGTACCTTGTAACCAACAAATGATATTATCCTCTCTTACGGAGAAATGAGACACAACATTAACGATAAAGTCAATAATTTTATTTACTAACTCATAGCATTGAGCCAAACTCACTCTTCTTCCGGCAATTTTCTTCACGTGGCAAGATTGCCTTCTAAAACCTTTTTGATATAAATTGTTAAAACATCCTTAACTTGCACTTGCCACAAGCTAAAAAAATATACTCTTTTCTCTCCACAGTAAACTTAATTTGACAAATTTGACCATAAACCGAAATAATAATATTGGTAGGGTCACAACCAGTTTCACTTAAAATCTAACTTTCTTAGATAAAACTAAGACACTGAACATAACTATTTACACTATCATATCACAACTTCAATGCATGCACCAATGACCTAAAACTCTAATATTTAGACCTAAGCTCTGATACCAATTGCTGATTTTTTTTTTTAAAATCCATTGTAAGATCTTTCTTTGTAGACTTATCAACAATAACGAAGAAATAAATAAACCACAACATGAGGATTTTACATGACAAATTCTAAAATCAAATAAAATCCACAAGATGTCAAAGATAAAATTTTCTCTATTTGACAAATCATTAAGATCATATATAATTCTATAAATTATTACAATCACATATAATTCTAATTTTCTCCAATGATTCATCTTATTGACCCCAAAATACCTACATTTTATTCAAACATTCTCACTCACACCTTTCCCTGACACCTCAATCACACTGTCATTAAGAGAAATTAATATAGAGAAACTTAATTAGGTTAAAAAGGTATTCCATTTATCTTAAAACACCTATGTAAAGAAAATATGAATAATTGCAAAAAAACATGAAACTATGAAATTGGAAACTGAAACTTTATTGGCGTCTCCATGAAGGAGAAGGAGCACAAGGCTAAATACAAGATAAAATAAAGGGCTTTATATAACAAGAGAAAAAGTTAAACAAATATTTCCTATACTGAATCAGTCGAGAATCAAGCAAGTATTTATTTCTAAAATCATGCAGCTGAGAATCATGATTTCCTCCACTGAATTAGCTGAGAATCAAGCAAGCATTTATTTCTAAAATCATGCAACTGAGAATCATGATTTCCTCCACTGAATCAGCTGAGAATCATGCAAGCATTTACTCCTACAATAGCTATTGTTTGCTAAGCTTTGTTATGCTAATACTATGCTCTACCCAAACAATTTCAATCACACCCCATTCAAAGGACTTAATATAGAGAAACTTAACTAAAGTTAAAAACATTAAACTTTTTACACTATCATATTAATGGGAGTGTGATTGAAATTCTTAACTCCCCTTCAAACTTAACTTTAAACAGTGAGGGATTATTGAGTTATGTAATATTCTAATTTTTCTCTTCGTTCTATTTAAACTATGATTCATCATTCTTTCCTACTTAAAGTAGAAGTTTTCTACGTGAAGTAGAATTCCTTTTTGGTTAAGGATTCAAGTTATTTATTTTTTTTTTTTTAAACCAAAACTCTTCTGAAGTTAGAATTTATTTGAACCAAAATTCCAACAATTGATTTTAATACAAATTTGATGTTTCTTTAGTTGTTAATTAATAACAAGACTGTGAATTAACTTCTTAAATAATTGTCTGGTTGTGTAATTTGAGTACATCTGTTTATAATTTTTAACGAAAAAATTTTATTTTTTAGACCTTATGCAAATTTATGAAAGATGAGGTTGTTTGCATTCATGAAAACCTTCTCTATGAAAATTTTCTCAATGAGAAATGCCAATAGAATTTAAATTGGAATTCATTTTATACCCTCGTTAAAATCATAATAGTAAGTAACCTTAAATTCTTTTAATCTTTTGTATCATCTTTATTCTTCTTTTCATTCTCTCTCTTTAAAACAGTAAATTAAGAATTGAGAAATTAATTTCAAGAGATAAATCATAAATTCTTAAAATCCTTGTTTACAGATTCTCTTCTCCTCATCTTTTGGTTTTCTGCAAAATTACAACAAAAAAATGTCCAAAGACATTATATAAATAAAAAAAGTGGCAAAATAAAAAAAGTGGTAAAATATATGTGGCCATCTATACACATATAACTTGCATTCAATTTGAGGGAACTTATCGTTCATTTGGAGTAAGCATATAGTTAAATTAATAATACAGTGACTGAATTTTTTATATTGGATGGTTAAAAAGAGATATTAGAGATCATTTCACTTAATAGATTAACGTTCCTTTTCGATCAGATACCGAAACCATGAAATGAAAACTATATATAGAGTAACAAATACTTTAGGGAAATTCATAGATAGTTAAGGAATTTAATAGTACAACACATTGGCTTTTCTCCCTACCTATAACCATACCAATCTCCCTTACCTTTTTCAAACAAGTTGCATATCCTCTCTATTCCTTCTAAAAAATCTCTTATACATTTCATTATACCCACAAAACACCTAAGCTCTGCAAGCCCCCGCTTCACACAAAGAATCATTCACCTTGTCTTCTGTCAATCATAAGAACCTTCCACCATTCTTTGCCATTTTCATGAATCATTACTTGGTAAATTTTTTGGTATACTCATGTTCTTAATTAATATATATGCTAAACGTAATGGATGTTTGATATTTTCAATTGATATGTTAACTATATGTTTTTCTGAAAGAATATTGTTTGAAATAAAATTGGAAGAATTTTTTGTAACGCGTATCCGGATTTTATATTTTGATATATAGTTTTATTATAAATATATAGATTTTTTCATATTATAAATCTAACTACAAACTATCAAACACAATCATTTTTAATAATTCTTTTATTAATCTAAAGCAAAATTTAAAATTATAGCTAATAGATGGGGGATATTTAGCATCACTCAAAGAAATAATTAGGGCAATTCACTGTATTATCTTTGCGAAATGATTTTTATGAACATATATAGAATAAACAATTTATGATCAGGATCCCCACTGTATATTATGTGGGCATATTTTGTATTATTCTTCATTCCAGAAGTTAGATAAGTTAACATCATACGAGATTTTAAGTTGTGTGCTTCATCCTTTTATAAACAATGAAAACACTCATGTTACAATAAGGAGTTGAATCTTCCTTGGGCAGCTGCGCTTAGGGGCTAAATCCAATTTAAAATATTTAAATATTTCTATTTTTTTATTTTACTCGTGAGTTTATAGTTGTTATCACTATTAGAGGCTTATATATTCAAGTTAAGCCCACACAAGTTTTTAGGAAAGTGACAAACTTAGCATGGTATCAGAGTCAGAGTGACCCAATAGTCCAGATTCGAATCCCTTCCGTGTCATTTAATTAAAAATAAAAAAGTTATTGTTTGACCCACTTGTAAAATCCGCAGAGGTATGTGAGGCTCAGTCTGATCCACGATGCAAGTGCGCGTGAGGTCCTTGTACATACCTAAAAACTTAAGTTTTTAGGAAAGTGGCAAACTTAACAATCACTATCTACTCCCTGCCAAAATGAAGCAGATATATCAGACCACAATTATTGTTGACTATTAAAGGAGCTAAGTATACAATCAAGAATTGACCTATGAAATATGTATATGCTTTGCTTCTACTGTGTAAGTTGCATTTCGTGTTGTACATATTGCAACGTATATCGACTGCAGGTATAGGCAATGAGTTGATGCAAGAATTTTGACGTAAAATTTTGTGTGACAAATGATCAGAAAAATGAGGTCATATCATTCAAAAAAGAAGAATGAAAATGAAGTACATCCTTGGAAAATGTCATTAATCAATCTTTACTCTATAGATATGCCAGCTATATAAAATATATCTAATTATTTAGACATTAAGGAAACTCTTACGTAATAGAAACTAACAAAAATTGTTTAAAAAGTTTTCACCTAGGCGGATCCCATCCTTAAATATAAGCCAAATCATCCCAATTCCATTAAGCGGAGAATTGCCATGAGAGAATACGAGCTTAGGGAGTATAAGTTCATATATATACACAACCAGTTCTACCAATAATATATATAAGCAATCAGTTCTATAAAATGATAGAGAAATGTAGAGCTGATTTTGCATATTCAAAAATGTTTCAAGCTGTCTATATCTAAATATATATCACTAAAATACAACACCCACCACCCTTATTAACTTGATCAATATTTTATAATACATGTAAAATACATTAAGTTGTTCTTCAGTAAGTATAAACCTAGCTAGCTAGCTAAACTAACTTCATATTTTTCTTTCATTATGCTCTAAGAGCATCCTTCTTTTCTCCTCCGAAGTCAGTAGAATAGATGAAACTCGACAAAAGTAATTGATCCTCCAAATCTTTTTTCTTTGGCCATTTACTTCAATATAGACACCCTGCAATGTTTGGAGAACGACACAAAGATAGATTTGTTATAAGATAGTATAGAGTGCGAAGTCGATCAAGCTTTATATGCGATTCTTTTTAGGTCACAAAATCTGGCAACAATTGGGCAGCAAACCTCTTTCTGCTTTGAATATCAATGTTGTGATCATAACCCGTACTGGAATGAGAAGGTTGTGGGGAGTCAATGCCACAGAAACCTGCTTCTCCGGATCCTAATCCGAGTCCTCTTCCCAATTGAATGTTCTGGCTGGAGATGAGACTTTGTTGGGTTCCTGAGAGAGAGAGGTTCTCACCATGGGGAAGGCCAAGAGTGAGGGAAACACCATTTCCATGAAATCTTGGTGCCAGATGATCCAGATTAAACCTTCCGATGTCCCCCATTGCGTATGCACCAAGTCCACCATCGTGACTGGTGGTGCTAGTTACTAAGTTGTAGCCATCCTTGGTGAGCCTTTCACTACCAAACTTTCCAATGATTTCCCTGCTAGTCTCACCATGCTTCATGTGATCCATGTCTATTGAAAGAATGCTACTAGGGGAATTTTGCATGTCAATAGTAGTACTCCTAGGTCTCTTTGGACTTCTTTGAACAACCCCTTCAAGATCAGATGATCCAATGAGATTGAAGGCAGTTTGCCGTTGAAGATTTCCTCCCATAGGAGACATAGATATCGCGGAGTTTGGAAACTTAGTAGGAGAAGCGCTGTGGTTGGTTGATTTCTCTGCTTTATCTTGAAATGCTTTTGCTTGTTCCAGTTTAAATGATATGCTCTCTTGCCAAAAAGTTGTGTTAGACCTCGACTCCTTGTGCTCGGTTTTGCTTACATTATCCTCCGAACCATTTCGTTCTTGTTCCTTCATTTCTTCTATATACATTTCTTCAACCATTGGCTTCCAGAGTCGAACCCGAGCATTTATAAACCAATTAGACACCTGCATTTCATATTAAATTTCATATTCAACCAGTTCTCAATGATTGAGAATGGAAAAAATAACAAAAAATGAGAGAATTTTAGGAAAAAAATGCGTCGCTTAGTGCATACCTGGCTCCTGGTAAGCCCTGTTTGCTTCGCGAGAATTTGCTTATCCGAATCCTTGGGATATCTGTAGCCAAGAGCCGATATTATAAGCGAATCGAAACAAAGTAACTATGGAGTAAAATTGAACGAGCAAGGTATCTATATATAAATATTTATGTATGAATGTATCATGCAGCTCTAAAATTGCTTACGGGTGAAGGAAGTGCTCGAAAAGCCAAGCACGAAGAATGGAAACAGCACGTTCAGGCAACCCTCTCTGAGGTCTCCAAGCATTATGTTGCATCATCCCCAACTGTTGCAGTGCTCGCTGTTGTCGAAGCTGATTATCAACAAACCTGAGTCTCGAGCCTTCGATCTTTGCTCCTAAGCACTCCTCTTCACCTAACTTCTTGCCCGTGGCCTTGATTTGTCCACAAATTGCATCTTTAAGGCACCGGAATTGCTTTGAGATTGTCCGCAAAGCGAGGGCAGTGTATGATTTTGCTGAACCAAAACCCGCCGCCTGCTCGAATGAACAGATCACGAGCTGCATTTGCTGGTGGTACTGCCTGTATCTTTGCTCAACCTTCAAAGTATATAACAATTGATGACGAAAAAAGTAGTTTAATTATTATATAACAAAACCAATTTGCTACGCTTGTGATTTTATAATCCCTAATTAAAATGTTTGATCTCTCTTTAAATTTCAAGTTTACTATAAAATCATACTCGTAGTAGTGCAAATCCTACTCTATATATGTTACCATCTATCAAGTACACTCAGTGGGGCAACAGTAAACCAAATCGCTACAGCTCCCGGTAACGAAGTTTGTCTTGAATGAAACTTTAATTGGGTTATGGACCCAATTGACCTGGCACCAAACTAACTTCACTAACAAGCAAGGGCCATGAAATAATTGAGAAACAACCCTGAGTAATAATTTCGAAGATAATACTAGCTTCATATTTTTCACATTTAAAATAAATATTTCTCCATGGTCGGTCAATCGGACAATTCAAAGTTCGTAGGAAGAGCTTGAAAACTGTCGCCTAAGAGCCCCATATGCAATTTATTCGCAGCTTTGGTTTATAGTTTTGAGTAATAAGCAATAGCTTGCATGATAATGGTATACAAGTGTACAACTTGTCTATCTTCACTAAAAAAATAAATAAATAAATAAAGCTAGTAAATGTTAGAATTCTCTCTTCCTCTGAATTTCGAAGATTGAAAAGGATCTGAATAGATAGTATTCATTTATAGGAAAAGAATGTTCTGAGCGGCAAATTTATAATGTTAATGAACTCTCTTACAAATGCTTTTCTCCAGAAACATCCCATTTCAGTCAAGAAATTAACAACCATTTATATATTTTTTATGAATTTAACCTTCGAAGATCTAAAAAGGCAAGTCAACAGATCGAATTTAGATAACTTTTTTCAAGAGAAAGCAGATAAATTAGCAAGATATATGCAAGTACCTCGTCGAGCATGTTAACAAGTTTGGCCTTCTTTATTTGAAGCTCTTGCCTCTGCGCCGTTGTTAACTCAGCTGCAAGCTTAGCAGTACTACTGCTTTCACCACCGTTGGACCCCTCCCCGGTGGTGGCCATTGTTTCTTTATTCAACTTCATCTTTCCTTTACTTGCTTCGGTCGAGTCATTAGTTATCATATTTCCAACATTAACGACTTCATCAAGCAGCTCCTGTGCAGTTCTCAAGTACTTAGACCCCAAAAGTACACTTTGCATACTCGAGATTCCATTAGAAACAGCAGAAACTGATGATGGAGAGTTCTCGGACAACCTCGTGAGAGCAACTGGTGAGGTAGCTGCAACTTGACCTCGCGCTTGGTTTTCACCTTCAACATCAATTGGCCTATTATTATTACTATTACTATAAGCTGCTTGCTTCGAAGAGAGGCTCAGAGACAAGCCTTGCCGACACGAGGAAGCGAGTGGTCGCCACCACCCCAAGTGATTAGCATCACTTGGAGAGGCTAAGGTGACGACCTGAGCATGGTCTTGGTTCGAATTCTGATCGATGGAGCCCCACAAGTCGTAGTGGACAGCAGGGAAGATAGCATGTAAGGATGAGCGGTTAATATCGTCAGAAGCGTTATGCGCGATGGTGGAGGATGGTGCAGCAGGGAGAGGTGTGCCGACAAGGGGATGGTGAGGGTTGTTGGAGGGCGGCGCGTGGGATACGTTAGAGGGGTTCAGCGCGTTGCCGGCGGGGTTGAGCAGCAGCGTGTTGTTTGGAAGGGAGGTTGTGTCTGAGTAGGGTACGTAGTTTGGATTCATGAGATAGAGTGTTTGCATCCCATCAGCAGCTTGGATTTCTGAGTTGCCATGAAAGTACGTCGCCATTGATTCGACAGCCAAATCTTTCCTTCCCTTTAATCATACGGACACTGAAAACCAAATCTGTGTCAGACTCAGACACACAAAACCTCTCTCTGCAATTATTTATCTAAATCCCAGATTAATTGCAGTCAATAATAGCTCACTTTGAAGCTTAACCTGGAGAAAACCAAGGAAAAAGAAACTCATATCTACGAGCTCATGTTATATATATATATACATATAACTTCAAGATCCTCAACACACCTTCATCATCAGAAACTAATATGCTAACAAAGAACTTAAATTTCTTTCAAACTTCAAAGCTACACGAAAGATAAGGATTAAACATCAGAAAAGAGAGAGAGAGAGAGAGAGAGAGAGAGAGACGAAGCTATGAAAGATCGTGATGAACAGAAAAGAAAGCTATAAAGGAGGTTGCAGAGATGGTATGGTACCGTATATATATCCATCAAATTATAGTGAAAGTACAGGAGGAGGCAAGACATCTGAACGCAAGTATCTATCTTAGTGTCCCCAAATGATGGAAGAGACTTTTTCAGGCCTGCAGGGGGCTGCTTCTGCTGATCTTGTCAGAAACGGCTTCTTCAGCTGACATTCTCTCTAAATGAAAATGAAAACGAAAATGATAATATGGAAAAGAGAAAGGCAGGTTAAAGAGTACAAAAGACGAAACCCAGTTATTTGTTTTTATTATATAATTAATTAATTACCCTTTTTTCTTTTTATCTTTTCAGAAACCAAGAAAAGAAAATAATAACTTATCGAAACATTGTTTAGAATAAATTAAATCAATTGATTACCGTTTTCTACACAGACCTACTCATCGAATCTCTCTCACTGTTCTGCGTTAGGTACGTACCTGCGAAAATTAAATAGTAGAAAATTCAGAATTCCAGTACTGACTTGGAGAGCCTCATTTTCAAATGATTTGATGCAGGCACGTTTGATAAGGAACCACAGAGATGATCAGATGTGAAAACACTTTTTAAAAACAAAAATAAACTGGAAGAGAATTGAAAGTGGGTCAGCAGAACATACGTACAGCTGATGATAAACGAGGAAACGTCTACTTCCACCAAAGCCTTAATAATGGAGAGTATGAAGAGTGAGGTTGGAGAAGGCCCATTGGCTTCTTACAACTTTAAATATCTCTTTGTCTTGAGCATACTACTTTTTCTCATTTCTTCTATTATTACTATTGTTATAATTATATTCTCTTTTTTTTTTTTCCTAATTTTTGTGGTTGGATGCAAGAGTTGGTAGATAAAGAATTTGAAACACAAAAAATAAAAATATATACCAATAGTCTCTTGATATATCACAACCACTACTATCATATGTGAATATTTGCTTTTTTCAGGGGGAAAAAAAATTAACTTGAATATCACCATGCAATCATTGTCTCTCGAACACTTTTTTTATGTTATAAAATGCCTTTTGATTGATGCTTTCGACCTTATTTATTTATATTTACTTATACCAATTTAATAAATATTTAATATATATGTATTTATCTTAAACTGATCATCTATAATATACTTTAGATTGAAGAGAGTAAAATTTTATTGAACGAGTATATATAATACAACTATAACTTTTTTCCACTGTTAAATGATCCATCCGCCAATAATGTAAAAGGCGAAATCAATGTTTTATCTTTGTCATAATTAAAGATTATGATCGAGTGTATCGGGTTGTCCAAAGTAATATAAAAGTATACATTCATACGATAAAATTATAGTTAAATATTTAGTTTAATTTATAAAAAGATTTTTTAATTAATGACCATGACTGTGTAACAAGTCTATCTCACCGGCCAAGACGCAAGACCTACGCCTTCGAGCAAGGAGAAATGGATGACCTAAGCGACCAAGGTGGATATCTCTCCTCCATTCATTCCAAATTTTTCAGTAACAAGGGCCTACCCTACCACACCTTCTACTGTACCCTTTTCTTGAGCAATCTAGCTAGAAAGACTCATTATCATTAAACAACTTAGCATTAAATAAAAAATAGCTCACCTTTTTTTTTAATTTGTTTCTCTAATATTAATTAATTGCTATGATAATTTCATATTCTATATCAATAATATAAAGATCTTAAACATTAATAAAAAGTAAAAAAAAAGATTATATATAAGAAAGAAGACCCAACTTGACTGGCTAGATGTTCCTTCCATGCATGACGCATCAACGATCATATTTCTCTTTAAAAATTGATGTATTCTATTTTATGTTTGAAAGATGGAGACATGAAGTCTAATCATGTAAAACACTCCAAGACGAACTTTGCTATGAAATATCAAAGAAATTTCGTCTAGAGTGTCTAACTAAGTTTAGATTTTGCTACACCAGCCGACTGGCAAAAAAAATATCCAAGTTGGTCATTTAATTGGTAATTATAGAATGTATTATGTAGAGAAAGAAAATGAATTAAATTTATCATTTAATCCTGAGAAGTAAGTAAAACAACCTAGAGAGAAGTATTACTACTTAATATTCACAACTACGAAAAAGAACTTTGAGAAAAGTATCAATTAAAAAAATGTTATCAACTATCGAGCTTATGAAAGGTATTGGATTGGGTTTTGTACTAACTATTCTTTGATTTTGGAATGAAAAGTAAATCAAAGCTTTTTCTTGCCCTTCAAAAGCCTAGGTTTTAGTTTTCCCTATCCAGTGATCAATTGTGCTTTTATGATTCTAGAACCAGCCACTTTGCCTACTTTCAGTGTATATCCACTTAAAACAAACACGAAATCTTACGTTAAACTTGTACTAAATCACAAAATCTCAAGTCACTAGTGACATCACACTACGCAATTCTACGCCAAATTTTCTTATGTTCACTTGGTTAAAATGTTATTGTTGTTGTTTTTATTTTATTATTCGTTTTGCTTAGTAGGCATTCCAAATGTTGAACTTACGCGAAAGCTTACAAGTTACAAAAGAGAAGTTTGGTCAGAGTGCTTACTTTTTTGCGACATTTTTTCAACCTATTTCAACCAATTTCAACCATTAAAGGACTTTTTTTAGTGTGGCTGCTCAAATATAATGTTGAAACCCCTAATTTTTCACACACACATGCATACATTTGTTACTAGAATGAGCTACTCTTTATTAAGTTAATAGAAAAAGGAATGAGTATGAGATTATAGATTTAATATTGACTTAAGAGAGAAATTTTGTTTCTTCCATTTTTATTGATATGATTTAGAGCTACTAGGGGCCATAGAAGTGTGCAAAATAGACTACTATATATAGTAAACATAGCTTTAACTTGATATTCATATGGAGGAAAAATAAAAAGGAAAAACGTGGAGAAATTTAATTAGAATAATGGGAGATACAAGTGGGTTGGATTAATTATTTATAGTGATTGTTATTGTTTGTTACAACAGATAGCATATCAACTAACTGATGATGATCAAAGAGAATTTATTGAAATTGATTGAAAGGAGGACTAAAAAAGTATCTAGCTATCTCTCTTTTGATTAATTAATTTACGGACCTGCTAATTCTAGATAGCGATGATGATGAGTACAAAAAGACTCTTTTGTACTTTGGCCTGTCAATAAATTTATTCAATTTACCTATCACTCTCACTTCTAAAAATATTATTCATATTATTTGTTATATGATTACAAGGCTGCTCTAATATTTGAAAGCAATAACACTATGCTCAATAATAATCTATAAATATATAAATTTATAGCTACAGTCAGAAATGCCTCGGCAATTTAATCAATTATCGGGTGAAGTGTTTACAAAGACTTGTTTGTGATATATATGCATGCTCTTTCACTATGTACGTAACTCTATGTTGTCCAATGTGTTTCCCCCTAAAATTATCTAAAGGGTTTGATCAAAAGAGAGAGAATGTTTTGATATTGTTGCCTTGCTATTAACAAATGCATATAACATTTCAACTCTAAAATAATTTCGGAGAACTTTTGATTGGCTCATCTCTTTTAATATAATAGCCTCTCTCTTGATTTAAGTTTTGTTAAGTCTTTTTAGATATTCTTTCATATATTTATTTGTTGATCATATGGCGCATATTTATGTATGAGAGGCTAGTTGATGGAGCAGAGGGGACGGGTCGATGGTAAGGGTATAGTACGAGTATTTACAATATTAGGATTCTCTATATAAATAACCTTATATAATCCTATTGTATTATGTTTTTTATAATGGATTTTTGAATCGTATAATAGTGGACGTAGACATACTATTGAATCATGTAAATTTTGTATATAAACCTTTTATATTCTTCCTAATTACGTGATAACTGTAGCACCTTGGTCCACTATCGGATATTGTCTGCTTTGGACACACAGTCCATCACGATTTTGTTATTGGGCTTTACAACCCAGAAGGCCTCCAACAGTTTAAGGAGTTCACAGGGTATTTAACTTATCCAAACTTATCATTTCCAAGCAATATGAGATGTCATAACTTATCATTCCCAAGCAATGTCGGATGTCACATTCACCTCTCCTTTTAGGTTCAACATCCTCTTTGGCATACCTTTTTTGGGGCTACTTTGAACATTCACACATTTTCTGTTGGGATGGGCTTTGATACCATTCTGTGTCACCCTGGTCCACTGTCGGATATTCTCCTCTTTGGACACATAGTCCGTTAATTATGCGACAGTGGACTATGGTGTTACAGAATGGTATCAGAGCCCATCCCAACCGGAAATGTGTAGATGTTTAAAGTAGCCAAAGGAGGATGGGCCAACGAGGACGTTGGGCCCAAAAGGAGGGGTGAATGTGACATCCCACATCGCTTGGGAAGGATAAATTGTGACGTCCTACATTGCTTGGGAATGATAAGTTTAGATAAGTTAAATATCCTATAAGCTCCTTAAACTATCGGAGGCCTTTTGAGTTGTAAAGTCTAATAACAAAACCGTGATGAGCTGTGTGTATAAAGCGGATAATATCTGACAGTGGATCGGGGTGTTACAATTACCGTTCATATTTACGTACAACATTATTGTATAATATTGAATTTATTAGATAAGGATAGAAATTTTTGAAAAATATATATATAAATTAATTCTCATACATCTAGCGACTTGAGCTTAATGGTGTTGTTACACTTTCTCGTACGTGGTAAGAATTTGTTAATCAAGCTTAAACCAATTAGTTTCTTCCAAGCAGTAAAAATATATTGTTTACAGCAATCATGTGGCACTATACATATAGATTAGATCAAAAGAAACTTTATTGATCACTACAGTAGATGTGGTTTCATTTGTTTAAAAGAAGCTACTTTTAAAGAAATTACAATTGATTTGTGGAACAAGAGCTTTCACTAGCTAGCTTTATTTTTCTTTTTTACTAGCTAGCTAGTGTCCATCATTGAAATGTCTCTATAATGGATGTGACTCACACCCTTATCCAACCAATGCAGTGACTTGCTTTTGCATGGTGGCTAAAATATCATGGTTAACTGGTCCACAAGTGACTAAAGTCAATTAGTCTTAGAACATTTGGAGGCCCATATAAGTTGTATTATCGACCGCATCGATTGCTTTTGCACATCCATCGAGATGAAGGTGACGCATCGAGTGGAAAAATCCCAATTAGTGCCTGTACTTCAATGAATGAAATTTATCTCTTTGATTATACCGTGTCTTGGAATTGAGGCAGGCATGGGTTTGCACTATTTCTTTATTTTTTTAAATCATGCCTCAAGATTGTGCTTTAAAACATGTTTAGTTAACATTATCATGCTTTCGACCTTTTTCCATTTCATTTCAACAAAAGTAAAAGTGCTTTTTTACACGAGAGAAACCCCACAACACTCCTCATTGAGTACGAAGCCCTAGCAAGGTCTTAATTAAAATATGTATGTAACAAACCACACCCACATAGCCCATTCATCAGATTATAATTAAGTTAGTTTTAAGTTGTTAATTAGTTTATTATTAATATTTTAATTACTCCACCCACTAGCGAGGATTATACTAATGATGTCTCTCTTTCATTATCACAAAAGCAAATTTCATTTTCAACGAGCGAGAAGGTTCTGCATCTGACCTGATGTTTGGAGTAAATTGAATAAAAGATATGCCAATTCCTTTTAACCCATATCATCGTGTTATGTGTCAAGTGTCAAAGAGAGCATGATAAGTGACTTGAAACCTACTAATAAAGATAGGAAAACAAGGAATAGTGAAGTACTAGTGTTTGGTTTGGTCCTCGAGGAATTTTGATACTCTTTGCAAGCTCATTCATTAGCTACAAAATGTGGGTCTATATATATGTCATTTTCTCACCGAAAGCCCCGTTAAACACGCAAGCATGGTTTGTTTGGTTTTCCTCCAAATAAATAGGCCCCTCAATGCTCACAAACAAAACTACCCTTCGCTCATAGCTAACCCTACTAGTGGCCTCACTTGTAGCTTAAACCATTAATATCATGCCCACTTATTCCTTCTCTTGGCTCTTTATTTTAGCACATATTATGGCCATCCACCCATCGAGGTACCACCACCATCACAATCTCCAAACGTCTTATCTTTTACATATATATATATATATATATATATATATTCTCTATCTCATAAATATCTTTACATTCTTACCTCAATAGACATATAACATCATTTACTTGCTATCTATATTATGCACCCACCAATGTGCTAGATAAAATTTTGGATGGATGAATATTTAACTCACTGAACCCATAGTCTCCCTATCTATTCTGTTGTGTGTAATAAGATTGTTTTTGTTCACTTTGATTGCGCAGGGCCTATCCATTAACTCCCACCAATTCCTCTAATATTCTGGAAATATGTCATTCCCAAGCAAGTCTAATGTGTGGTCATATCAGCCACGCGTAGAACCTTTTGTCATTGGGTTGCTGTGATCATGTTGTGCTTACACACAAGGTACCCAAAATGATAGAAAGACACTTAAATGTGTCATATCAATTAGTCATTCTGCCGTCAAAATCTTCGTAAACTTTACTAGCAAGAACATGCATACATATATATATATATATATATATAAAGACCTCATGAAAGCCCGTACAAGAATGGCAACCATGCACCACTCCTAGTTTAGTCTTCATTTTCTGTTTGCATTTGGTCCCAAGGGAAATGAAATATGAATGAGAATTCAACACATAATTATTAATCTAGTGATTAAACGTTAGCCTAAACTCATAATTATTAATCCATTATTGATGTAGAACAGTAACTTCTACAATATCTCATTTCTATTTAAGATTTCTTACCCGTACAATTTATCTTTGGAAAGTGGGATTTCTTAAATGTTCTATTTTCTTTCATTATAAGAACAAGACAAGAGAGGTCCTATACGTATATCTCTAAACTATACTTTAATAAAAACTTCTTCTTTTTTTTACTTAAATTATTATACTCTATATTCATAGTTATATATTACAATCAAATAATTAGAAATTTATTGAGTTGGTATTAATGATAACTGCCATTGAATTACTATTCCACAATCATTAGAATATAACTAATCAACGATTATAGATTATTGTCTAAATTTAAGTTTAAATACCCTTACCTAATATTTGTATTAAGTTTGTTTTATCTTCAAATAACTTTAATATTCTCTTTCATTACCTACATCAATTGTTTTCATGACTTTTGATTTAAGCAAGAAACATTAACATCAAGTTAATATTAACCCCTCTAATGACACCGATTAAGTAAAAGTTTATGGCTTACATGGACCCTTTGAAACTGCTCAGTTACATATCTAAGTTTGCAACATTCCATATTATGGCTTACATTGTCCATCATTTTTATATTTTAGTTTTTTTTTTTCTTTATCATCTTTTTCTATTAGATATGAATTAATTGTTTTTCTTTGCTTAAATATTTGACTATAATATAATCATATGAGTAATAATATTTAAAATATTATAACGTAATCAATAATAACTCAACCTCATTAAAAAAATATACATGTAGTCTTAACATGTATCATAAGGACATATGTTAAAGCCATCAGAATTTGTATATTTTCATTTATTTTAATTATTAATTTACATTAAAAACTATATTTTTAATTATAAAAGTTATGAAATAATATAGATAATAATATGTATTATTATAACTCCAATCATTAATTTATTTTAAAAATTATTTATTTTTTACTATAAACATTTATTAAATATAATAAAATAATTTATTTAACAAATAAATAAATAATTTGTGATAATCGTCAACACAAAAAAATAAAAAATGAATAAAAGAGCATCCAAAAGAGTGTTGTTACCGTGATCTATTCAAGGATAGATTATATTTGGCAGCTTTCATATATACATTTATTTTATATGGATTCATCCAGTGACGATCATTAATTAGTACTTGTATAGGGAACATGGTGGAGCATGTCGATGAACTTAAATATGAGACATGAGTATTACATAGAATTGGATTTTACTAATTATTTAAGAGATTAATGAGATTGAACAAGATTGTATAAGTTACATAATAAAGAATTTGATAAATAAATGATTATATATATTAATTAAAGGTCTGATTATTGAGATTTAATTTTTTTTATTTAATTTTATATATCCTTTTTTAATAGTTAATTTACTGTAATCCATAAATAGAAAGAAAAAATTAAAAAGTGAATTTTTTATGTTAATTCAATAAATTTTTTTTATAGTTAAATTAAAAGAACGAATGATTATAAAAATCAAATCCTAATAATATTATCTATTAATTAAATTTAATATTAATAATAAGGAAAAGTATAGATACGATTACCTGGAAATATTATTTATATTATTTTAATAAATAATCTACGCCTTATCTCCATATTTTGAGACGAATGATCCTTAAGCAGCCACGTAAATAAAAGCACTAACTAAAAAGGTCCTAGGCACATCTGGGTCCCACCAGGCCCTTTGCATTGAATTATTAATTTAAGGCAACCAACCTCATGGGTCCCAATGAATTGTAGCTCACCTGTACACGCGTCAAAGTCCCGTCACACACTTCCACAAGTTGGTCCCACGCCCATGTACTTCGTCGTACACGTGTCTAAACGACAGGACTTTCAGCCGGGCCAGGTCCCTACTAGATTTGGTCTGACTCGCCTAAGGCGGGCCCACCTGTCCAATCAATTAGGTTCCGCTTCTTGGTGTGTAATTGCAAATCCACGAGGGAGTGGGTCCCACTGTTTCGTCGTCGATGTGTCGTTGGTCAATGGACGGACCAATAAAAGCTTTGTAGGGTTCTTCAAGTACAATAATTTCGTGTTTATATATATATATATATATATTTAAAATTCTTTATTCAAAAAAAATTACTATATAAATATTTAATTAAGAAATTGGTAGAAATATTAATAGACTTCACTAATTATAATTTATCATAACTCTTTGAAAATTTTCCATACAGTTTATCAAGAATATACCATTAAAAGATAGAATTTAACATGATAGATGATGGAAACTTGTCATAGTTATTTCATTAATCACTATGAAGATAAAAAATTTAGCATAACCAAATATTGTTGCCATGCTTATGATAATATATATATGGAGTCAATTCAAAAACAATTTTATTTACAAATTAATATACATCAAAGTTCTTCTTCAAATGAAGTGAACCCAACTCATCATAAGAAAATGTATTCAATCATTTGGATTGATAGTTTGGTATGTTTGTGATAGAAAAGAGAGTTTCATTCGTAGGACTGTAAATTTTGAACAAATAAATATATATATATATAAGAGTAGTTGATATGTTTTTATTCTTTTGAGATCAACAAAATTGGATAATTCTACCTAATTAAAGTTTTAAGTTGTGAAGAAATTTCTTACACTCGGCACAAAACTTCTTACTTGTTACTTCCATGTGTATGTTTATAACTATTCCTAGCATTATAAATAAGTTTTTATAAATTGTAATTCAGCACATCAAGAACAAATGAACCGTTTTTCAAATATATATACAAACAATTCTCACTTCTCATAGCATTAATAATGTCAATAATATAACAAAAAGGAATTACTATTAAGGAAATAGCTAGTCTATAAACACTTATTAGCAATAAATAATTTGGTGCTCGCATAGTTTCATAAAATAATTATAACTGACAAAAGAAGGTCATTAGTAAGTTTTTTAATTTCCAAAATAAAAGTTTTTTCTCTTAGACTAATGTACATTTATAAGGTAGGAATTCGAATCAAATGGTATTAATTTGTCTTCTACATATGAGATAAGGTCATAAACATTTTTACAATATCAAGTTATAAAGTCAATAGTGAATATTAAGTTATTACATAGATCAAACAATGAACTTGTAGCACAATTAGTTATATATGTATTAATTATTTGTTTGTACCTATATATGAAATAAATAATTAAACTTTAGTTATATTTGCTTTTAATATAGAAGGGTACAATAAATATCTAACAAGTTTTTTGTCCTCTGAATGTCAAGCTTGGGGTCCCATAATTGAGAAAATTCAAATTCATCTAATATTTCATCCATATTATGATCTCATTTACATCTAGCCAACTAATTAGGCAACAATCAATCA
>JANKKB010003016.1:24348-38250 GCA_026225775.1 Bursera palmeri
TTTTTCTTTTTCTTTTTGCATTTTTGTTCCCTACAACCTTTCAAGATTTTCTTTCTTTTTAGTAGAAAACACTTCTTGTACGTATATGAGAGGGATGTGCAACGGCTAGAATATTGATAGATCAAAATTGATTTGCAGAGGACCTTTCTCTTGAATAAAAATGAAACGAAAAAAAAAATGAAGAATGAATTATGCTCTTCATTGATTTAAATTGATACTCATTAAAGAAAATAATAATAATAATAATAACCATGAATGTTCAATTTATTATGAAAAGAGAAAAATATACAAGATCCCAATGAAAAGTAGAAACCAAAATAAAACAATAGCAAAATATTGAAGGGTTTCCAAATTCTAGTAACAATTAACATTAAAACTTGGAAATCAAACAAGAGATCTACATTAAGATTTTGAAATCAAGCACTATATATTGGATAGAAATCTATAAATCTTAAGTTCATGATAACATGCTATTGTTAAGTTTATGATTTTCTTAAAAGCTTAAAAATTTATAGATGTAGGCTTAGCTCTCTAATATTTAAGTTTTAATAACTCTAATGTTAAATAAAATTCTATTTTGTATTAACGTAGAACAATACATTGTAACAAAATAATTATAATATCAATAACATATCATACTTAAAGAGAAATTTTCAATATAAAGTGCACATGATATTTTATATTTTTTCTTAAAAATATATAAGTGTAAATATATTGCCCTGCAATATAATCAACTCCACAAAAATTTGTAGACTATCTTTAGATAATATAATATTTCATGTAACAACCAAATACGTTAATAAGAGCATTATTAGTTATACTCTATTCCCCAAATTATAAGGTCAACTTTAGATGCCACCAAGAATCATTAGCAGTGGTGGATGGAAACACGTTGGGCTTGGAATCTTCACATTTTCTTTCTTTCCATCTTTTGCTTTTCGTTTAATTACCTTTAACTTGTAGCTTAGAGCTTTCTTTTCTTTTGCACGAATTGGTCAAGCAATGATTGACTGCAAAGAACTGACTGAGTGCATGAACCTGTAACTACCCTAGCTAGCTTCCCGTTTACAAAATTTACTCCTTACATGAGGATTACATACAAGTGGACCACTTCGATCTTTTCAATTGATTGCGACTTAGTTTTCTAATCAATTACGATTGCATTAAATCTACAAAGAATGGAGTAATAAATTTCAGGGGATGAGTGGATTACTATGGTAATATGTCAATTCACACGATATTGGATCAAATCAATGAATATGTAAACATTTTAAATTTTTTTTTAATACTAATATTTAAATGATTGAATTTTTTTAATGATATTTATATTTTGATAAAGAATAACAGTAATAACTGATATATTAATACTGAATAACACTATTTGTCTATATCTAAGCTGCACATCAAGAGAGTGATCAATAAAGCTATCTCAAAAAGTTTAAAAGTAGTTTTGAGCGAAATTGATTCCTTTATTATGAATGGATATTGGATGGAGTTCTTTATTGTTGAATTTGTAAAAGTGAATAAACAAATGGTTTAATATTTATTTCATCAATATTATTAAGTTGTATTTAGTGAACAATTTCAATCGGTTCTGCTTACATTTTTTTTTCCTTGTAATCGTAATGTTTCATTTTATAAAATTAAATCAATTTTCGTTTCAAGTCAAACTACATTATATATTCAATGATGATGCTATGCATTTAATTAATTCATAATAATCATTGTAATGGTGATTAAATTAACATTTATCATATTTTATATTTGGATCTAAGTCAAACCCAACTCCCGAACCTGACTAATCAAATATATATCAAAAATTTATGTATATGAATATCTATATATATATATATATACTAGTTTTTGCATCCTTGAACCAGGCAAGTCACCTTCAACGTTTAGTGCTCTAATGGAAATCCTATCTATCATGTCGTTGAGGGCTGAACCTTAAATGCCGCACATATAATTCGCTATGCATCTCTATCTGTCATCGATATTTACACAAAAGCTAGTATCTGATCATGATCCTGACTGAGACGTCAATAGTGAATTTTAAGCCGAGAGAGAAAGCCTTCCCCATAATGATTTGGTCATGTCGAGAGGCTAGCTTTAGGCTAAGTTGTTTGTGGGATAGAAGTAAAAAGTTGACACATGTTGCTTTTGGTAGTCCAATTCTAATCCAACTCTATATCAAGATCTTCTTGGTGCAAATTATGACACATATAGCAGATTGATTACTTAATTACTAATAATTGATTAATTAATTAATTAATTAATAACCTTTTAGAGATTTCATCATCATTTCATTATTCTTAATTATATATGGTATTAAATAATATGTGGATTAATATATAGGGATTAATTGTTTTGAACTTTTTGTTATAATCATTATTATAGTTGTTCTTGCTTTTGACACAAAACAAGGTTCATTCTATCACGGAGATGGTATAAAATTACAAGCCAGCACTATCTTTTGTTTACCAAAACAATTAGATGTGACCTCGAGAATAACATCGAAAATCTCACTTTGCCTTTATGTTTTAAGTTATAGTATTTATTTTAAGATTAAATTTTCATCATTTAAAAAAAAAAAAATTGGAAGAGGTTTTTAACTGATTTTTTTATTTTTTTAAGAAAAGATAAGTTCCACAATTAAGATTATTCATATACGAAGAAAGACTTCAATACAACGTATGTATCAACATCCGTCCACTTAAGTGTCACCATGTCAACGTCCATGTGTGGCACACACTTTTCTATTAGGCGGATATTGGTATATCCGCCGTAGTGAAGATTTTTTCACATATACTTGGGTCAAGAGGAACCCTACCATATACCACAGGTTGTCTCATGACCCTTTCTACTATTTTTTTATATTTTATTTTCAAATTCCTCCATCCTCAAATCTAATATCAGTTCCATAACGTTACCAAATCGATATTATAGCAATTTCTTTGAGTCATACTTCAAGAAAAGTGAATTGAAAGAAAGAAAATTTATTTGTTAATGAGAAATTGTTGATACAAGTGCACTTATTCCACATGTTAGGGTGTTGAGTGGAGCATGCTTAGGAAACATGCATAGACAACTAGATTCTAATCTTGGGAATGATAGATGGCTTTTGGGCCTCTAAAGAGCCATACCAATGTCACAGTCAAACTTGATGAGTCACATTCATACTTAATGGATCACAGTAACAGATTTGAGCATGTCCACAAATGTAGTTTCCCGAAGGCCAGCCCAGAATCTCATTTGTCAGTATGGCTTTTCATGTACCATTGTTGTTATTATTCTTATTTTAAAAAAAAAATAGCTTCTCGAAGCTACAAAATTAGTTATGCACTAGTTTACAAAATCTCAACAAATCAAATCAAATTAAGTTCTTAAGATTCATTTGTTGGTGCTATGTAGCTGAAATTTTGAGCCATATTCTTCTCTCCTTTATTTTTCTTGAGTAAGGTAGGTGCGATATGTGTTTAAAAATGTGAAATTCTGACCACAAAAAAAAAAAAATCAAAACTAAATGAGCGATTTGAAAAATAATTAACTCTTACAAAATTTAGATACCATGATTATAGATCGACAATCTTTTTTGCTTTTGACTTTTAATGTTCAATCGTTAATTTGTTATCGATTAATAACAAAAAAAGATATTTCGATCTATCAATTTGTCAATTGATATTCATGACATCCAGTTTTTTTTTAAATGTGATTATTTTTCAAATCATCTCATTAATTTTGATTATTTTTTACAACAATAAAAAAAAATCCTTAGAAGGAAACAAACTTTATTTGATTGATATATTTACCTACTTGTTCGGCATAGATCCAAAATATTTAATGGAAACATGTGATAAAGAGAGTAGTTTGTTCCTTGATCCAAATTTTTTGGGCTTTTTTTTTTTAATAACCGGTTGAACCTAAAAAATATATTTTTAGATTCCTCATTTGTTAATTTCTTCATTTCATATGATAAATAGATAAACCTTAAAAGATTTTTAAAAAACTCTCCGAGGAAAATCTTTTTTTTTTTTCTTTTGATTTCTGAGAACATAATAATTATCGTTAAAAATAAAATATATATATGATCGATCACAATACGAGAAGAAACAATAATGATGTATACAAAGAAAGATATATGGGCCGGCACCGTCAAAAATTAGGCCCGTTAATCAGTCAAGTTTCAACACCTTGAAAACTTGTTCCATGATTAAGATTGAACTGAATAAAATTTGATTGTAAACATAAATTTTTGTCAGGTATAATTTTGAGCTAAACGTTATTAATAAAATGAATAGGCTTATATTTTCTATCCATATGATCGATTAGAAAAACTAATTCAAATAAAACTCAATCTTGATTATATAAATAAAATTAATGGAATATATGTCTAATGTAAATTTGAGTAATACATTCTGGATTGTTTTCAAAATTTAATTAGTTGGGTAAAGGTGGATCAAATTAATAGTCATTTTATCAATACAAACAAGACAGTTTTGCCAATTTCAAGTTGCAGGCAAAGAAGTTAATGAGTTAAAAGCAGGCCTAAGCCTAGAGTTGGCAAAAGGCGGGGCTAGGCCGGGCTCGACGATTTTGGATGGGCCTAGCAGGCCTATAGGTTAGGCTAGGCTAAGTCAGGCCAAAACAGTGTCAGGTCAGACCGGACTAGCCTTGCACAAATATTTGAAGGCTTGAGTCTGACCTTGAGCCTGGTACTATTTGGATAAGATTGGGCAGGACCGAGTCGGGCCTTCCACTATTTCTTTTTTTTCAAATATAAGTTAATTTTAAAAATATTTTTAATTTATAAGAATTAGAAATTCGTAATTTAATTTAAAAAATCTATTATTTAAGGGATAGTAAATATTTTTTTAAATATTATATATTTTTAACTATATATATATATAAAGTAATTGAATTTTATAGTATATAATTTTTTACTAATAAAAAATAGATAAATAGTAATTTTTTTAATTAAAGAAACAAAACATTTTAAGAGACAAAAATAGGTACATAAATAAGGAGTTATCTTTTTTAAAATACTTACAAGACAAAAAAGACAAAAATTGATGATAATATTTTTTTTAAAATAAAAACTCATTAATAATAGAAATTTTCTACAAATACAAAAAATAATATAAAAATAGAAATTAGTACATTACTATAGTTGAGTACATCCCAACTAGGTTGGCACATATCTAAACAATCTATCATTTGTACTTTTCCATTATAATTATAAAATTGATACTAAAAATACAAATAATAATATAAAATTACAATGGTTTTAAGATTCATCCGAATCATTTATATCTAAAATGTTGAAGTCTTCATCAAATTCTTCCGTTATATCTCCAAGAATATTTGGATATCTATTAAACCAATCATTCATACAAATAATATTCTCTATAAATTGTGGAGATGGCTTTGATCTCATCCTCTTTAATACATGTACACCGGCACTGAAAGCAGATTTTGAAGCTATAGTAAACTCGAGAGACATTTATAGATCATGTGCCATGGCAGATAGGATTGGAAAAGAATTTTGTTATCCTTTCCACCGTGATAAAATATCAAATGGGTTATTTAACCCTTGAAACTCAATTAGTATAACATGATCAATATTACAATAATTATTAATTTCTATAAAAGAAGAAGTAGATGATAGTTTTTTCTTATCAATAACTCTCTAAAAACAATTGGTAGTTGAAGTAGTAGATGACCTTGAACTATTTGAGCTATTACCTAATTTTCTTTCATAATTCAAATATAATTCTTTCAAAGTTGTTTTAACATGGGAAATGGTAAGTGACAAAGGAGTGACTAAATTTTTAGAAATGACAATTAACAAATTTTCTACAACATCAAATTTTATCCTTTGATCCAATATAGAAGCAAGGGGAAAATATGATTGGTGAATTTTCTCAATATTTACAAAATTCGTTTTCCATTTTTGATACAATAAATCCAAATGTTTCATCATGTCTGTATGCATAAAGACAAGACTAATATAAAATATATGTGACAAAACAAGATAACTTTTTGGATAACTAGTTCCACTTTAGGCATTAGTGACAATGCTTAAAGGTTCCAGTAAATCCATCAAACTAAAAGCAATTTTTCCTCATTTTCAAAAATGGCATTTTTAAGTTTTCTATTATTAAAAAAAATTTGTAATTGCATGCTTATACCTTTAATAGATTTTAACATCATATATGTTGAATTTCATCAAGTTTTGACATAATATTGTAGTTTTCATTTTTTTAAATATATATTTCTGCAAAAACTTTGATGTTGTTGCATACGAGATGGAGAGCATGAAATCCATATGATATCATGTCTAATTTTACCTATGTGATCACGAACAAGTCTTAAGATTATCTTGTGCAATCAAATTAATAATATGACAAACACATCTAACATGAAACAGTTGACAACCTAGTGGTAAAGTTAATTGTCTCAAAAATAATTCTATAACTCTATCAGTTTAAAATGCAAAAGTAATTGAAAATATTTTGTCAATAATTTCATATGCACTAAATATTCTAGCTAGCTCTTTATAAATAGTAACACCATATATGGATATTCCATAGGGCAAAAAACAATTATTTTTTTTATGCAAATGCTAATTAGAATCCATAAAACTACAAGTAGCACATATATACCCTATGTTATGACTTTGGGCAGTCCATAAATTTGATGTAAATGAAATAACATCACCAAACAATCGAAATTGATTTATTAATTCAGTTTTCATTTTATTATATAGTTTAACGATATCAATTCTAATAGTATTTCTACTTACCTTTTTGAAGCAAGGTTGAACAGAAGTTTGCATAGCCCATTCATAATGAGGACTACTCAAAAATCCAATTGGTTCACAGCTAACACCAACCACTTTGTCACCTTGTCCCTCATTTTATCTTGATCATACATGAAATTGGATAGCTTGCCTATGATACTATAATTACCTAAACTTTGATGGGCTGAAGATGAAGCACCATCTCTTCGAGATGAATTTGCGTTTGTCTTGTTTCTTTCTATCTCCATAGTTATTTGCAAGACTTCTCGATATCCATCGTCATGATTGAAATTCTAGTGAGATAAGTAAATCTTTAATGACAATATTTGCAAATTGCTTGATCATCTTAGACTTCAAAATATTGTCAAGTGTGAGATTTATGCTCATTCTTCCTTTTCATCACCGGTGGTCTCGGTGCAAATGGATTTCGTTCGATTTCATTGGTGGATTCAGTTGTTTGTTGGTTGATGAAAAGTGGAGTATTTGAAAGTGGTTCATATGGTGGAATTGTTGAATCAAGGACAAAAGCAGATAAATCATGATCACTAATTTCAAATGGATTAAAATCATTCAAACCCATTTTAAATTAGGAAAATGAAGATGAGAAAAAATATACAAAAGAGAGAACTATAAAAATTATGAAAGTAAGAGTACTGCTTGAGTAAACTTAGAAAAACAAAGAATTGAGAAGAATTGAATTATTGATTGAAGTGTGAAAAAATTGGAAGAGTAGGTTGGTATTTATAGAAAAATTTTCTAACAAAAATTATAAATTTACCCATAAAAATAGCCGTTATATTATTGTTAGGGTGGAATTTATGAAATTTTAATAAAATATTATCGTTTAAGATATTTAACCATTTCATAATTGTTAACCTTTTCCATCCACGGTCATAATTTTTATATTACCGTTTATAAATTCCTATGCAAATCCAATATTCTCAATTCTCAATCTTATCCATCCATTTTCATCAAACGATTGCAAATGATGTATATATTTATCATCGTTTCTTTCTCTTTCCTCTGCCCATAAACCATTTTGTTCCCGTCTTCCTTCCTTCCAAACTGTCGGCCCTAACCCTACGTATAACTCATTCAGTCATTCTGCATGTTCTTTCTTCTTCTTTGTAAATCCTACTCAAAGCTTCTCAAATCCTAATCAAGTCATCACCCTCATCCTCAACACTTATTACAACAATTTCGTTCTCTCAATGACCCCAATTCATCGTTTCCTCAAATTTCATACAAATTTCAATCTTATTACAGTAATCATAGAACTTTCTCGATCATGGCTGCTACTGGCTCCGAAGAGTTCGTGAAAAGAAACGTTTTGTAAATGACATCGTTGTCATCACTCTCGATCGTCCCAAAGCTTTCAAAGCCATGTCTAGGTTTGACTCTATTTTTTTCAAAACATTAAAATCTGATAAAAAACTAGCCAAATTTCTTGCTGTTAGTTTGGTCACAAAATACAGGCCGTCAATGATTTCCCATTCTCAATTCTTGCTATTGCTCCAATATCATTATGTCTGCTCACAAGATCTAAATAATTTTCTCCAGCATTAAAGAAGGCGGCAACAATGATCAAGACGTATGCACAGTTACCTCCTCCAGAGCCTACCTTGGACATCGCATGCGGGAGTTCTGAGGCTTTTCACAGAGAATTACGCCATACATGGAAAAAATGAGGAGCAAAGGGTCACCCAGCAGAATAAATGCTCATGATTGTTAACTCCAAGGTAATGTTCCTACGTTTTATTATCTACAAGAAAGAATAATCACCGCCTACTTGTGAAATTTCCCTAACTAAGATATCACCATTTTGAGGCCAATATGCTGATTACTCTGTTAAGATTTTAATGATGAGAACATAAATCTCACTCAAACTATCCATCACATATCAACGAATTAACTCTGTTTTTTGAATTTCATTTTAATTTCCAATTCTCACCACCACTCAATACGGACAAGAACGAGGCTTTTTTCATGGGAAGAGAATATACAGCACAAGAGAAGAATCTGACTGTCTTCAATTTGAATGTTGGAATGTGTCTGGAGATCTCTTTGGTTGTTATATCTCTTCACACTTTCATGTGTCTTCATTCATAGGCCATATCAGAACCTCTCAACTACTTGTTGTCTTCAATTTGATTTGCGTAATACCTTCTCCGGTACTAGTTATGTTTTTGATTCGTAATTATTTTAGGCCACATGAGAACCTCTTTTATCCTATATCTTTTTTATATAATTATACTAATACGTGCACTGCTAGTTAATGGAAATGATTATGCTCACACAACCTAATGCAAAATAAAATTGAAGGGAGTTCAATATTGAAAGTGCAACTGTAAGTCTGTAACTCTGTGGTCTCCAAAATTTGATTCAAATAAAGGAAAATAATTAATCAATGATATTGACATTTTAAAGTAATAACCACGAAATATTCATACTTTTATTTGTAAAGAAAATCAACGCAAACTTTAAAACTCAATAAGGCTCTGATACCACTTATAAGAAAATTAACACGAACTCTAAACCTCAACTAGGCTCTTATACTGATTGTAAAAAAATCAACGCGAACTCTAAATCTCAACTAGGTTCTTATACAACTTGTGATGAAAATAGACTAATTCTAATATCATGTTGATGAACAATACTGTGAATAGTAATCACGACAGGGCGGAACTCTAATACTAATTTGTAAAGATTATAACGCAATAATAAATAAAGAACTAAATGAAAGGGAAAAATGATGAGCAAAGAAGAAAAAGAATTGACTGCTTAGAATTATTTCACCTACATCTTGTAATCATTGTAGCCAATCTTTTTTTTTTTTTTGTATATACTTAATCTTGAAAAATTGTATTCTCGGTTTGCAACTTAAAGTTCTAATATCAAACTTAGGCTTTGATATCACTTGTAAGAAAATTAACACGAACTTTAAATCTTAACTAGGCTCTAATACCACGTATGAGAGAATTATATAGAAACATTGCAACGAGATTGATAATAATTATAATAACACAAAGAGACAATATTTAATGTGATTCGACATCAATTGCTTACATCCACGCATAAAAAGATAAATTCAATAGATTATAAATATATAAAAATATAAGAGAATAACACACCAAGCTAGTGCTATACCCGATACTAAAACATATTAACGCTTGAAAGTCTACTATCATTCAGTTTGAAGGTATTCTACATGATGCCTAATATGACAGACATAAGATATTTACCCCTTATGTCTAGCATCTCTCTCATTATCATAAATAGAATTGATTTTTAAGCCTTATATTTATAGGTCTATATAGAGATCTAATAGAAATAGGACTCATATTGATTCAATAACTCTATTTTTCTATTCCTTCTATTATGATAGAAGTCAACTATAAATAAGAAAATAGAATCTTTAATAGAAGTAAATCATAAAATCTAAGTGTAAAAGGATTTTTCCAAGAAGTAGGATTCAGGTCTGGCTCTAACAATATTTAATTTTTTTCCCTCATCCTTAATCCTCAAGCCTTAGTTTTCTTTTCAAATACCTAATATATTTACCCCCACAGCACCTGGAGTTCAATGGGCTTCTTTCTTTACCTCTTAATCACGTAATAAACTTGGTGCTTAAATCTTACAAGACAATTAAATGAACTTCCAAGCTGTATGGTGTTCATGAATTTCACTTTAACAAGCATAAATCAGAGTCGCTCAGTTTATGGAACTTATCTAAAATGAAATCAGTAGATTTTGGAGTAAAAAGTATATTATTTTTCGAGTTTTGGCTTAATGATATTATGCGAGCGTGGGCAGGCTAGTTCACATGCATATGTATATACATTTCTGGGTTATCTAAATTTAGTGATAGGGCAGGTTTTGAGGTAATCATTCATGGAAAATGCAGGTATGGATATCAGGAGTTTGTTGTTGAAATTCAAAAAGACAAACACACTCCTGTTGTGCAGAAGCTTATATTTGTTCTTGGGTAGTCTTATGCGGTGATGGATTACAACATCCATGTGTTGTAAATATGGGCCTGAATGCTTGAAAGCGGTTAAGCTTCTGGTTTGCATACTATTTTACGCCATGCTCGATTGCTTTTATATGCATTAGAGGATAACATTACCCTGCAGCCAATTAATTTATTTTTGCAATTTGCTTATCTATTTTTATCACTTGCCATTTTTGGATTGTGCTTCGAGCATTGTTTGTCGACATCGCATCTGTATAACTTCTAATATCTGCACAGATATGGGCGTTGAGAAGGGTATTCGCTTGGGAGGTTTGAGTGTGACACAAATCTCGAAGGCACTTGAGGACCTTGTCAAAGCCGGGGAATCCCTTAAGGCCTAATATTACTACTCTAGATCCTTATGAAATGAAAATAAATAGATGTGAGGGAAAATCTTCCTCTGCTTATTTATTTCAATAATCATTTTCATGTGCTTTATGCATAATTTGGATTTCAATTTTTTTTATTTGATTTTGCATGTTTTTTCTGGGATAATATTGCAAGCCTTCTCTACGCCTTGATAAACTTTCCATGTATGTGTCCATATAAGAAAAACAAACAAAAATGTACACGTGTGAGTGTGTGTGCCCAACAATGTGCATATTAGTTTACATTTATGCACGAGGGTTTGCATGCATGTGGAACAATATGTAGGGATACGATAATCTTTCTATATGTTACCACTTCTACTTACATTATTTAAGTTAATTTATTTAGTAATTTTTGTGGAAAAATTAGCATAGTCTTCATTGCCATTGGATTTGTAGTATTGCTTTCAAACAGTAAATATGATAGAAATCCTTAAACTTGAAGCACAATAGGACAAAGATTGAGAATCCATGATTTTTTTTTTTTCGGGTACCCTGGAGCTCTTAGTGCATGGTTTCATCAAAAGTTTCCTCATTTAGCATAGGCAGTCTTGCAAGTTTTTTATTGTTCTTGTTATTTACAATTTCACTAAATTTGATGAGCAAGTAAAGAAAATTTTGAATTTTTTGAACCCACTTTGAGACGTGTTATACATATATGTTTATGATTGTTCTAATTTTATAGCTTACATCTTACAAAAGTTTCTTTCTTTTCAGATTAGGTTTTGTTATTTATGATTGTTTGAAGAATTTTGGAAGTACCTTCAATTTCAATCATCTTTACTTCTTGTTTCAATAATTTTTTTAAGTAAAAAGAAATTAATATGTATGATATTAAAAAAATAAAATAAAAATTGTTGTTACAATAAAAGTCAAGCTAGGCCAAGTTAGACTGACTTGCAATGTAGGCTTGGCCTGGCCGGATCCAATCTTTTGTCATCTATGTTTAAGACCCGTAAATGAAGAAGCACTTAAAAGGGGGAATATTTATATCAGCCTCCAAAAGAATACGTTAAAAACAGTCAATATCCCTTTTTATCGAAATCTAATTTGGATCCCCTAAACTTAACTCTCGTTAAAGACTTATCTATTTTAATTGGTAGAATATCATTTTTACCCTTCAGATCACAAACACCAAATTATAACACTAAATTTGAATAGTGATGTTACATAATATGATTAAACAAAGAAATCTAGACACTAAATTTGAATAAATTAACTAAATGATTGGAGATCATATAATAGTAGTTTATCAATTTATGTAAGTTAATTTGTATCTATATCATTGCTCATATAAAAGAACATATAATAAATAAATAAGGATTAATGAAAGAGTACCATTACATTTGCTTACACATAAAAATTAAAATATGTAAAATTACTCTTGTGAAATCTGGCTTTATTGTCTACATCCACTTAGTTGTGAATAATAAATACTCTTGTGTTTATCCTATCCAAATGATTTTCCTTTATAGATTGGTCGATGTCTTTTAATATTTGATTTTTTGATTATATTATACCTTAAAAATTCTCATATAACCTAATATATACAAACTAATGTCGCATAATGATGGAAAAATGAAATTAAAAAATAAATGAAACAAATTCTGTAATAGAGTGCCTTTTTAGCTGCGGAAACCATTTTGCTCCATGGCCCATACTGTTGGGTGGGAGAGATCCAGTACATCTGTTCTTAAATAGGTCTTTTTTGTAAAACATTTTTGTTAGGCTTTTTCGGATCAAGAATATTTAGGCCCATTTGAAACTTTTTTAAAGTATTTGCGAAAGAGTTTGTATATTTGTTTTTTTTAGGAAAAAAAAAAAGGTGGGACGCACAAAAATCGTATTTTATTTTTAAGTAAGTTTAATATAGAGATATATGAATGAGATACTTTATTTAAATTTTTTAACTTAAAACTAAACTTATATTTCTAGTCATCTCACGTATCCAATAGTTAAGATAATCGGTGAGTTAACATCATTAAATATATATATATATATATATATATATATTTTTTTTTTTTTTTTTTTTTTNTATATTTCTAGTCATCTCACGTATCCAATAGTTAAGATAATCGGTGAGTTAACATCATTAAATATATATATATATATATTTTTTTTTTTTTACTTTTAAATCTTAACATATGATTAGGTAGGATTACTCAAATTTTTTAACTTAAAACTAAACTTATATTTCTAGCTATCTCACATATCTAATAGTTAAGATCATCGATGAGTTAACATCATTAAGTATAATTTTTTTCTTAATTTTAAATTTTTATATATGATTAGGTAGGATGAACGATCATAATTTGAAGTATAGTTTTAAATTAAAAATTTAAGTTAAAATATTTCATCCTAGTGTATGTGCTGGCGTGTGGGTGTGTGTATGTATATGTGCGTGTGCATGTTGTGCACAAATAAAATTTTGACGAGTTGTATTGATCTCACTTACTTGATAAATATTATCTTATCTTTCTTATTTTTAGTATATATGTTACTACAAAAATTTATAAAATAATGTCAAATATATCATCTTCAAGATTTCCTATATCCATGTTTATTAATTTTTCTTGAATTGTGGTGTCGCCAATGCCATTTCTCTTGTTTTATTCTTTTTTCTAACTAGTTTATTGAATTTCTCTAGAAATTTCCATAAAAATGAAAAGCGAGTCATGGATAGAGAAAGAAAATAAATTAGGAAAACCAACCACCCCCCCCCC
>JANKKB010003016.1:38300-72880 GCA_026225775.1 Bursera palmeri
CCCCCCAAAAAAAAAAAAAAAAAAAAAAAAGAATAGCAGAAGAAAATAAAAGAGAAAAAGGGACCACAAAAATTAAACGTATAATTTATTAAGTGGGAAGACTCCAAAGTGTGTTACTATATCCTGTCTCTTGACAAAGAAGTGTTGTTCAGTTTGTTTTCTCCCACTGAGTTCATAATGGATCTCTTGTAGCAATTGTTGTCAATTCATTCGATATCCCACTAGCTATGCCTCTTTGTATGCTCAAGTTGAACCCTTAAACGTGTTATACACGTCTGTATCAACTTGATGTGTGTCTTCTTCAATCTCCATTGATTAGCCGCAATGTCCACTTATTACTTGTCTTTCCACTGCATTTGGCTGGGTTTTTTCTTCCTTTCTTACTTCCATCAAATGATGGAATATCATTGAATTGAATGGAAGTAAAAGAAGAAAAGCTTCGCAAAACTATAGTCATATATGCATGCCAAAGTCAAGAAGAGAAAAGGTTTTTTTTTTTTTTTTTTTTTTTTTTTTTTTTTTTTTNATAAATTTTTTTTTTTTTTTTTTTTTTTTTTTTTTTTTTTTTTTTTCAGTTCAAAGCTTTTGATCATTGGGTTGGTTCACTTTGGCAAACACAATCATAGAGTTAACATTATAATGTGAACACAAAAATTCTCAAGTGCGTCCATATCTTTTCTTTTACCTATTTAATGTATTATAATGTTAACACAAAAATTCTCACGTGTTTACGTATCTTTACTCTTTGTTTATTTAATGTATTTGTAAATCGTTGACTATATATATAAATGAATATTACACTTTTTTATAAAATTTAAAAAGAGTTTTATCATCTTGACCAAATTTAAAGGGTTTCTTTGAAAAGCAACCCAACTGTTAAAAATTTAAATGGTATGAACTTGTTCGACGTAACGATAATCTTATGCTTATTTTTTTTGCATCTTGGACACTAATACTTGATATCTTATAAATCTTTTTTAGCGTGTTTGATTTTTATTTTATTTTATCTATCAAACAGTAATGTTCAATATCTAATAAGTTTTTTTTTTTAAATGCATCGATTGTTGAGCATCTTAAATTGATAAAAATATATATCCGATAGCAAAAAATACGTGTTACTTGTCAAATAATATTAAAATCTAAATTTTTAATGTTAGAATTAATTTTCAGAGGCATCCTTCAATATGGGTCTTTTTTCTTTTTCTTTTTTTCCACAAAATTATAAAGCCTTTCCTATTCCATAATGTGTGTGTAGACACATATCATTGCGGATCTTTTGCATAGGATTTGATTCTCTTGTTTATATATATGATGGCTACATTACTTGATTTTATACCTTTGATGATGTTCTTGGAATATCATTGATTATGAATCATGTTGATGTATATGATTCCATGGAACCATCCATCATAGTATCGCATCTAATCATGCAAAAGAAAACAAATATAGTACGGTAGCGTATTTAAGCAAATCTAAGTTCTAAGCAAACAAACAAAACCAATTTTAATTCACTAGTGAACAGTAAACATTAAAAGGAAATTGCTGTCCACAAATTGAAACAACTTGCCTTACAATTCTCTTGTCTTGTCAAGCTTTTATTCTATATGTGCCCTTATCTCGTATTCTTCATGGCGTCAATCACTCTGGTCTGCCCTACCCGACTCATTGGCATCTTTCAGTAAAATCATTTAGTCGCATATAAAACAAATGCTAGTACTTAATTGAGATAATTACGATAAAAATAAATAAATGAGACCCCTAACTAGAAAAACTAATAACTATCAATTAGTTCAAAGGTTAGATTATTGTGACTTGATATTTTAACTTAATTTTAGACACTAGTTAATTACTATTCATCTATATTTGATCAATAACGATTAAAAAAAATTTAAAAAATTATAATAATATATATTATTTATCCCCAATTATTTCAATTCAACTCTCGTTCAACTTTAATATCTTAGTAAACATTTCCCATCTTGCTCTTCTCCTCTTTCTTTTCTTCATCGATCCCTTATAGTCCACCCATGCACTGATCTCATGATCAAGTAAATACTCTCATCTTTATGGTGAAAGCATATTGGTCAAAGAAACCCATCATACATGCCTTCTTTAAAGAAATCAATTAATGATCCATAATGTGATACCCACAATCTGTCATATTTTCTTTAAAAAAATTGTCGCCTATGTGGATACTGTTGTTGTCGATCCACACCGAGTCAATCACCACGACCACCAACATTGAGTTCCTACTTCTTAATCCACTGATGAACATGAAATGATTGTTGTAATATTTACGAAGAAGATCTTGACCTAAGAAATGACCATTTGTTTTATTTAAAAAAAAAAAAAAAAAAGAGTTTTGAGATAGATCTTATCTTGGTGAAGGGATGAGGATGATGTGCCATGAAGGGTTGAAGGGTTTGATTTTTGTTTTTTTAGAAATAATTAGGTATGAAAAATGTATATTATTATAATTCAGTAATAATAATTTTGAAGCCCAGACACTCGCCGTTTTGCTTTAAAAAATATCTACAACTGAAAACAAATTAAGCATAGTAATTTGTGAGAAATATCTTGGTATTGTTACTTATACGGATTAACTCGTTGACTATGTGACTGAACAAAGTGCGGCTTGTGAAAGTGCACCACTTGGTCCAACCCAATGAAATTACAGAATTAATTAATCAATTAAGAAAATTAAAATTATAAAATCTTCATTCTAAATTTGTCAACCACCCAAAATAGTATTTAGTTGGAATATATTCAAGTGGGATAATCATATGCACGATAAGAGCATTTCTACTCAAAAAAAGATCTCTCCACATTTTTCTTAAGTGGATCTTTATTATTATATTTCTTAAAATTAAAATTTTTAAATATCTTCACAATTTCGAAAATAATACAACTAATTAACATTTAATTATTAAATCGTTATTTAATTAAAAAATGGCATTATTGTGTTAAGAAATTCATGAGTTACAAAGTTATAAAAATACCATCAATCAATAACAAAATTACAGAATAATTATGCAAATAAATATTCAATTATGTTAATAGTTTAAAAAAATAATTTGTGTGTGTATATATATGAGATGAGATGAGATCTTTTGATACAAAATTTTAACACAAAATATTGACCCAAGTTTTTTTATTCATTGATATTACCAAATTCAATTGTTGAGATTTAAAGTCAAAAAATTGAATTTAATGATATCAGTTCATCAATCATCTCAACAATTGAATTATGTGGATAAATTATTAGAAATTTGTGTCAAAAGATTCACTCCCGATATATAAAGATTTTGTTGTAGAAGGTTTCGGACCATTGCCAATCCTTTTTGCAGCTTTTATTGTTGTTGGAACTCTATGATATGGTTCCAACATCAACCACCATCAAATTATCTGGTCCCACCCCTTATCAATGGAATATAATGGAATCAGAGATACTTTCAACAATAAATTTATTGAGGGTGTCTCACATGGAATCCAAGTTGAGAGAGATAGATTAAATAAGTATGGTCCTCCCCTATTGGAATGTATCGTCAAACCTAAACTAAGGTTATCCTCTAAGATATATAGTAGAACTGTTTATGAATGTCTACACGGATGTAAAACTTTTTTAAGCAACGAACTTAAATCTAAAAACTACATAAAAGACCTATTTGAAATTATTTTGAATCAACTTGTAACTGATTTTGACATTTTATGTGTTTAATCTTTTTTTGGCTTAAGAGTGAATCTTAGACAATTTTATTTGAATTCTATTCAAACAAGGTTTGAGATAAACCATTCCATCATTTGTACTCGATTAAAACCCAAAACTATACATATATAAACAAATATAACTCATAACATAATTTCTTAATTTTTAATATTTTAGGATAAAATAATTTAAATTATAAGCATTTTAAATATTTAATACTGAATATCAGTTTTGTCAAATATTGATTTTAAATGTTTATAATATATCAAATAAAAACACAAGTGAAACCAACTTTAATGAGGATATATTTGTAAAAACATTATTTTTAGAAATTTCAATTTAGATTTTAATTTTTTATTAAAAAAATATTATTCACATTTATATATTAGGGCCTATTCAGACTTAAATTTAATTCGTACATATTTAGATTTCACATTAAAAAAATAAACTATCAGCTGACTCATGTAAAACATTTGACACCATTAAAACCTTTAGTATGGATCAAAACTTATTACATTATGTGATAAATATTAAATAATAATACGTCTATGCGGAAACCAAAATACACTAAAATATGACTTTCCAAAGATATTAATTAATTAAATTACTTTAGATGATAAATTTAAACTTAGGAGCTGTTTGTTTTTTATTATAAAGTATGAATTTAACAAATTTTCAATCATTCAAATATTATATATATATATTAATCAAGAATGATTCTAAGATAATTTTATCTTAATGGAAAAGACCAAAATGTTTGGTTTTTATGTAAACACAAGTAGTTGAATACTTTATTTTACCTTTACTTCTCTAAAATACCTTCATAAAACTCATTTATAGTATAGTTGTATAAAACCTAATGATTTATTTTCTTAAAACATTATTATTTATCTCTCAATTATATGATGGTTCTTTGAATATATTTTTTAAAAATTATTTTATGGTCACCTAACTGTTCCTATATTAAATCTTATAATAAAAAATAACTTTTATGAAATTATATATATATATATATCTTATTAATTTTTAATACTTTATCATAAAAATAATTCAAATGATGAGTTTTTTAATATTTACATATATAATATTTATTTTTTCCGAATATTGATTTGTAATACTTCCCATATATCAAATAAAAATACAAGTAAAAATATTAATTTCAAATATTTTAATTTAAAACCTTTAAAATAATATATATTATTCATATTCATATATTTTGATCTAATCAAACTTCATTTTAATTCAAATCTATTGAGATTTTTTTTTTAAAAAAAAAAACCTAACATCTTCATCAATACCAAGTTTATTATGTTCTATTTGTCAATTTTGTAAACGACAAAAAAATTTGAATCTTAATTTAAATTAATCAAATGGTTGAGATCATAATGATATATATTATATATCCCGATTATGAACCCAATAGAACATAATAAACTATACTATTAGAGATATGGAAAAAGATATGTGACTGCTTAAAAAGATTAAGCTCTATCCTTTCTTTCACTTCTAATCAGCAATCAATTTTTTTTTTTTTTTTTAAAAGGGAAAATGATATGATCACGCATGATATGTAAAGATCTTCCTCTCTTCAGTGGTGCAATAGGTGAACTCATGATGTATTATTACTACTAATTAATGACTAATTATAGTATTAATTTGGTCGTCAACTATAGCTATTAATGAACAATACAAAGTGATATCATAAGATGCCATCATTTATCATTAAGAGAATAATATTGTCTATTCCATCCATAGCTAGCATTCTACATAGCCTTGCTTGATGTACAAAATTATAGAAAGTAATAAAAGCATAAAATATATCATCATTTGCAATTAATGTTCTCATTCCCTCTCTCTTTTGTGGCATGATATATATATATATATATATATATATATATATATATATATAAATGAAGGGTAGAANATTAATGTTCTCATTCCCTCTCTCTTTTGTGGCATGATATATATATATATATATATATATATATATAAATGAAGGGTAGAAGCATGGTATCAATGGGCCCGAACCTCGAATGCTAGCTTTTCCAAATTTGCAGCCTCATCTCCTTCAATTGCTAATAGAATTTTGAGTGAATTTTATTGATCTTAATTGCATGCCCTAAAATTCGTTTTTTATTCTTGTACTTATTAAAGTTACTACAAGACGACAGAAGATTCAAGCATGAGATGAAATTTATGGAGATGGGAGATGGGGGTCGGGAATGCAAAGGTTGGAGAGAGGGAGAGAGATAATAATGTCCACGCATTCAATAAAGTTCGTTGTCGCATTCTTATAATAGCCCCACTTTACACTTGTTGTGGTACCCAAAATTAACGGAAGGCTCCATTGGAGGCGGATCGCCACTCAAAAAGATAGCTTTGAACTGAAAATGAGGCAAGAAACAGATGGAAAATTAGGGTTAGAGAACCCAAATTGCAAATACAGATGTGGTTCACATCAAAAGCTTAGTAGGAGAGAAAGAAAAAGAAACTTTGTGGGGGATCTAAGATACTGTCTAAATGTAGACAGAGAATGAAGATGTGCAAAATCCAAATTGGATTTAGGAAATAACAAACAATAAATGGCCATGTCTATAGTCAAGATTCTCATGCTTGTTTGTCTCATTGTGGCTTATCTCTTCTCTACTACGCATAGAAAGAGTCTTGCTTTATCAATGGCTTTCCGTCATATCATTCTCTTAGAAATGATGTGTGGGGATGTGGGGTGAAGCACTTCCGCACTTTGCCATTTTCCACACACACACACACACACACACTCACACAAAGCTTGTACAGAAGTGAACAATAGTCTCCAGATAGCCTACCTTCGTTTTCCCCTTTGATTGAGTTTTTGACTTTAGATAGCCTTGTGGGTCATCGCCCATTTAACTTTGGACCCCCTTCTATTTACCTGTCTATGACTAAGAATATATATAGAGCTACAACACCAACCTCAAACTTTGGAAACATAGTATAAATATTATCATTAAATATACGATTAATAAAAAAACTTTAAACTAATATTTGATCGAGATGATGTTTACTTAAGTTATAATCATCGGATAATATTATGTATATAATTTATTTATATAACTATTATCGTATAATATGATGCGTGGATATTGTTAAAAGATAAAATTTATCGGAAGATAGAAATAAAAAAAAGGAAGAATAGTGTCATATATAATATGAAATTTGTCATAATGTTATATTGATTTTGGGTTGATTATAATCTAGACAACTAAATCCAAGGTGGGCCAGGAACTTAGTGAGAAAAGAGATTTGCATATCTAGAAATTCAACCACTCTTCTAATTGTGATCTTTACCAAACTACCATTTCTAATACAATTGGTCAAAGCTTTTCTATTCTTTTCATTTTTTTTAATTTATATTTTGAGTTGATGTTCAAACGTTTGAATTAGCAGAAACCAAGGTGCTGTTTCAAATGATTACGCTTTCCTAACCAAAGAACTAATCAAGATTAGGCATCTGGTGGTACATCGTTATCAAATTTCACGTTAATTAATTAGGACAAATTAATTAGTCTTCTATTCCAAATCCTAATTAACAAGACCTTGATATGGTTAGATGGAATAAAATGTGGTTAGATGGACTCAAAAGGCTCAAGATGTAAGTTAATTAGAGACAAATAAATTCAATTAATTAATTAATTAAGAATGTACTTTGAAGTGTGTTTAGTCTTATCAACTTAATTCTTTTCAGTAAAAGTACTTGCGCATATCTAAAAATTTACTTTATCTTTTAACGGTTAAAGTGAATTCGTTAGATTTTTAACGACTTTTAGACGTCTCTAGTACATGCATTTGCCAATCAACAAGTATCGAGTCAAAACATGTGCTATATATGCACTACAAATATTTTCTGAATTGCTGAAACCAACATATAAATGAATTTCTGAACTACGTGTATAGTCTTCTATGTTCAAGTCGAATTGTTTTTCATACTCATAATTTGTACAAATTTTACAAAATAGATATGAATTTTTTTGAAAAATATATATAAAGAAAAATAGCCAATTGGGTTTTTTAGTAATAAACAAAAAAAATATAAATTTAGATAGATCAGATTCAAATTATTAAGAGTTTTATAGTTGATATACATATCTCACGCATATTGAATCTTATTTTGGGTGGTGGAGTTTTCAGGTTTATAAAAAAATTGATCACTTCACTTATAGATTAACTTTTTAGGTTGAACATATAGTAGAACTTCTATAATCCGAATTAGACTCGCTTTCAGATGTGAGATCAATAATAGATTCTTGCAACGAGTGAACAAGGAGGATTGTTACGTTTCACATTAAATTGTTAAACGAGGGTCTTAGTGTTTGTAAAGACATAATCTTTTCAAAGCCCCAACAACAATCATAAGACATGTAAAACACTACATTTATGTATTAATTTTTTTCTCTCTTTATAAATAACAATTTTTTAAAAGAAAAAATGTAGGACAATGTATTGAATTTAAACAGTAAAATATCATCATATAATCATATTTTTCTGTTCTTCTGTTGTGTACTTTTGGTTTCATCCTAAAAAGACTTTTTTTTTTGTTTTTAAATAATTTATTTTTACATTGGATGAAGTAAATCATACTCTTACTCTCTTCCCTTTAAAGTAGATGGCTTTGCAAAGACAAAGAGTAAGAAGCAGGAGACTGAGTCAAAAAATGAATAAAATACAGTCTTTCATATACCTTTGAATAGGAATCTTTTACCCATTTTCCCACAAATTTTACTATAATACTATACATTGATATTAAAAAAGACACAAAAAGAAACATAGCCTCATGTGTCTCCAACTATTGCTCCTCCTTTTTATGCCCCTCTCCCCCCTCCCCATTTCTTTATTTTCCACATGCCATGGCAGACCACTCACCAACCCATCTCAAATTATTTAACCCATTTAACTCCTTTTATTTATTCACCCTCTACTTCAATCCTAGCCATTCATTCTCTGGGTCAAGCTACATAGGTCAAAAATCTATGGCTAACAACTCATCATCACCAACATCAAAACCTAGATATCATCAACCTTTAGAAAAATGTATTTGCAGTCCTAGCCAGCCACCCACCATGTGGAGTACATATATTTAATTAAAGATGGATTAATTAATTAATTTTTAAAATAAAATTGTAGGGAATAGAAGCATCACAGGTTCACAGCCACCTAAGGGAGTTCAAATGTTTTTAAAGTTTATTGTTATAATTTATAGCAAAAGTTTATGACAATAACTGGCATGTCAGGAGCCAATAACAACATATAAAATTCTTCCACCAGGAGCAAGAAAAGAATAGAACACTACTGAAGCAGAAACATATAAAATGAAATCAATGCAAGCATATGGGGAGGTTGAAATCAATGTTTCTTAATCTTTGATGCTGTGCATATACAGACAACAAGAACCAGGGAATTGTAATTTCAAGAACAATTTATAGAGTATCTTTGATGTTCATTAGATGGGTATTTTTAAAAATTTAAGCTCGTCCCATGTTTAGCCTATGAATTAGGGTGGTTATAGGGTCATGATGGATTCAGCGCTAGCCTGAAAGGATCATAATGAATCATCAATGTGAGTGGCTGAGCTGAGCTTGAGAGCCTTCCAAGTATGAATCCTGTAAAGCAATTTCAAATAATGAAGTTGCAGCAGAGAATGGTAACGCTTTTAGTCCAACCGAACATAGAAATGTTTGAAGATGGATTGCTTTAGACTTCCAAACCTACCAAAAATGTTGAAGCACTTTTCAAGCGGATGGAGGTTATGCGTTCAACCAGAAAGGATAGCAACTGATCAGCTCTGGGACAACTTCTTTCTACATTTGAATGGGTACTTATTGGCCACTTTTGGTCACAAAATATAATCAATTAGAATGAGCTTCCATTTGAATTCTATATTTGATGCTCACTCAAATTCTATTAAAATTTGTTAATTTGATATTAAGCTCATTAACATCTATCCGTCCAATCAGAATGTGATATTCATACTTACGTAATTATACATAATTATAACTACGTGAAATATGATAGTACGTGTTTTATCAAGGAGACTCTCATCTCTTTTGGTGTTTCCTTGAATTTCCCTTTTTCTATACTCGGGAAAATATTTTTACCATGAGCTCTAAAATTACAAACTTTTGACAGAATTTCAAGTCCACAGAGCCCTTAGAAAGAAGGGAATATCTTTGTCAAGGCACTTGGAGAAAGGGACAGGTCCTCCATATGTGTCTTAGATTAAAGGGACATCAAATTCCATATTAGATGGAATTTATATTAATGGTTGATGAAGAAGACAATTCTTGTATGTCAGTGTGAAGGAATATGCAGCAGACCTCTATTGCATTCAGAAAATTTTTCACGTACATAGATTCCCTTCAATTTACAGTTCATTGGTTTAATAGTCACAGTATGTTTTATTACATAATGTATCCTTATATATTTAACAAAAAATTAAAAAAAGAATTCAGAAAAGGGACTCCAATCTTCATTGGTGCGTTAATTATTCACTATTTTTCTTATAAAATGTCTTAGCAAAGTAATTATGTATTTAATTGCAAACAAGGCATAAATCGTTACATATCAGAAAATAAAATAAAAAATCTAAAGCCACTGGTTGGTAATTACGTAATATTGTAAAAAAGAAATGGCAATTAAAAGATGACGTCATCACGACAGCAGACCCGCACTAGCTACTCACCTGTTCAGACTCACCACCAACATCTCTCTGACCAAAAACCGACAAAAACTACCACAGTGGCAGTCCGCGTAAATTTCCCCAACCCCGTGCCTGTTTCTTAAACCTTACTCTCTACACAAAGCACATCAAAACACAGAAGAGAATGAATGAATGAGAGACAGACTTCAGACTTCAGACTTCAGACTTCAACTAAGCCACAAGCCAAAGCCAAAGCCAAAGCCAGAGCAGCGAGAGACTCAATACTCAAAACTCAAAACACTTGTAAGCTCCACTCTTCCTTGAAATGGCGAGCATCTACGAGCACACCTACGTGTTTATTTAACTTAGCACGAGTGTTTTCGATATGGGTTTTGGAAGAATGATTGGTGGGAACTTGGATCCGGAGAGGAAGAGAAGTGGAGGGTTAAGGACGAAGCAGGCTGGGAGAGGATCATGCAGAGGAAGTTAGATTCTTGTTCTGTGTTTTCTGCGTGTGTCATAAGTTTCGCTCGTCAAAACTGAAAATGGATTTTATGTTAAGAGAGGTTTTGAAGGCCTTTTGTGCCGGAAATCAATGGAGTTATTCTGTCTTCTGGAAGATCGGCTGCCAGAATCCTAAGTGAGTTTGTTTGATAAGGAAAAAATTTCTCTTTTATCTTCATTTGTCAAATGTCTTTGTGGTTTGCTTGTTGGGTTGCAAAGTGGAGGAAAATTTGACATTTTTGTGTTTATCTTGGTTTATTTTGTTTTTAATTAAACAAAGAAGATAGGATACGGATACGTTTTTTTTTTTTTTAATATATATTTATATATTTTATGGGTGTATCGTATATTTGATACGTTTGTGAGGCTAACTAGGTTGTGAGGTACGATTAGCATGGTGGAGTGTTATTGGTTTGTGTTTCAGTGGATTCTGATTCGTAATTGATACTGTTTTGGAACTATGTGTTTTGGTTTATTGTGTGTTGTCTTTAAGAATCTGAGTAAGGAAAGTTGGTTCTTATTAGTTCGACAAATCCTCTCTGTATTGGGTTTGGACCGGTTTTCAGTATATCAATCTATGCATCCCGTAATTGTCTTCCTTTGTTTGATTCTATTCGTTCTTATTTTCTTGTTTTAACTAAGAAAAAGTTGCCAATTTTATCAGCTATTCAACCAATATGCTCTTTACTTGCTTTTTGTCTTCCCACTGTTTGGCTGCTTTGAGTATGTTTTGATAAATACAGGAAAACAAAAAAAATAGTATACCTCATAGCATACTTGAAAATTTATTGCTCTGATCGGATTTCTTTTTCTTTTCCTTGTGTTGCAGTAGTCCATTTAGGTTTAATTTTACAGTTAATAAGGGTTTCTTATTGTTTTTTTGTCTTTTGTTTTTTTGTTTCGTTTTGTTTTTTGTTTTTTGTTTCTATCTGCAACCAAAAGGATGGTAGGATTTTTGTGCGCTCCAGCAACTAGTAACTTTAGATTTCTCAATTGGTGATTTAAGGTGAATTTCTGTACGGATTTCTCAATAATATTTGTTTGCTCCATTGCAGGTTATTAATCTGGGAAGATTATTATTTTGAACCTGCATCAAGTCCTGAAATACCTTTTGGAGAGTGGCAAGGATGCTGGGGTTCTTCTGAAGTTTCCTCCTCTCAGGTGGGGATTCAAGCTGGAGACAGAGTGCAATTGCTAATTAACCAAATGATGATGAGTAATCAAGTTAATGTAGTAGGTCAAGGGTATGCTTCTTTTCCCTTTTTTTTGCCCTGAATCTCATATTTTAAGTTTGATCTATGCTAACTCAAATTTATAACATTCATTTTCTTGTTTTCCAGGCTAGTTGGGCGGGCTGCATTTACAGGAAACCCCCAGTGGATACTTGCTAGCAATCATATTAGAGATGCTCATCCACCAGAGGTATTATAAAAGCTTCTTTTTGTTGCAGTTACTTTTACAGAGAGGTCTACATCAGTGAAGATGGTGTAACCAGTATTTACTTTGCATAATGGGTGGTCTGGTTCTCTTTAAGCAGTTTTAGTATCAATTTTAAATTAATTTTTTAAATATATGCTCCATCTAAGATAACCCAAAGAAGTTGGAATCATTTGACTAGTCAAGTTTAGGTATGATTATTGGTTAATGATGAGTTTTTTATGGTTGCTATTCAGTTTAGATATCTTTTATGAACGCTTCTTTTTTAATATGACCTAATCTAAGGCATGGTTTTCTATCAGAGGCTAAGAACTATTGATCAAAGGTCAGCATGTAGTTGTAGAATTCTATAACATATTTTATTTATTTATTTGTTTTTGCTTTTAGGTTCAAAATGAGGTGCATCTCCAATTTTCAGCTGGCATGCAGGTCTGATGCCCTTTAATATTTTCTGCTTCTTTAATTGGTTGATGTATCTCTGTTTAATTACAGTTCTTATTTTTGGTTAACAGACGGTTGCAGTTATACCTGTTCTTCCTCATGGTGTTGTTCAACTTGGTTCGTCCTTGGCTGTAAGTCCCTTCTATTGCATTTTTTTGAGACATTGAAATGCTAATGTACCACATGCAAACTAATCGTGTACACATATTAGTAGATAGCAGACTTGAATCCTTTATAGCCCCCCGAGAAAAGGTGAATTGAGCTCACGTGTACAAATTTTGACCTCGTAGTCTTGATCAAATGTTGTCTATATTACTTTAGGGCTGGTACCAAATGAAGCGATCTCATTTATGATGCTGTTACAAATTAGATAATGCAGAGTTTCTGACAAGTGACTTAATATGCCTTTGCAATAGGGGCTCCATTCATATCTTTGAGTTAATTCTCTAGGTTGCTTGCTGTCTGTAGCTGAGCTAATTTTACATTCTTTTAAAATACTTGATTTATTCTTGTCTTCTTGAGGCCAAGTTTATTTATTTATTACTATATTCCTTTTTCCTAAAAATATCTTTCTGTCTATCCCTTCTGTTTCAGATTATGGAAAACATTGGATTTGTGAATTATGTGAAGAATTTAATCCTGCAACTGGGATGTGTAGCTGGACCTATTCTATCTGAAAATTATGGAGCAAAAGAATCTACTGTGAAAATTGGTGAACCTGTTTCTAATGAAATGTTTGATCCATCTGGAATTTATAATGTGGGAATCTCCACTCCTTTCGCTGGTAGCAGTTACAACCAACAAAGCAGCTCATCTCAACCATCAAGGCTAGTTGGTCAACTTTTGGTTTCTCTGGGCAGGCGGAGTCAGCATAATGCACAGTCTAGTGCGTCAACATTTCAAAGCCCTAGTCTGTTCCAGACTTTGGGTAAATCCCATGACCAGTGCAAACCAAATTTAACTCCCGTATTGAAACCGAACCTCCCTTTTGGAGACCAAATAGGTAATGAAGTTGTTGGTGCTGAAGTAATCCCCTCAAATCCAGATGCCTGGATTAATCAACGAGCTTCTTTAGATGATTCAAGGACTGCATTTAATTATCAGCCTATTAATGATAGGCCAAGTGCTAGCTCTAGTAACTTTAAGTTAATTGAACAACAGATAATGACAAATGCTGCTGTTCAAGATCATGTTATCAACAACTTAAATGAAGCAAATGGTGATCGGTTTCTGGCATCTCAACTGAGTCGAAATGGAGGCCTAACTGCAGGTTTTGTTGCTACGCCATTGCTTGAAGGAAGTGAGCTACATGGGGGAATGATTAGTCAAATAAGTTCAGTTCCAGTTCCATGTTCTCTATCAAACCCAAAGAAATCAGCAGATAGCAATCTCTATGGCACACACTTGGCTGGTATGGGCCTTAAAAATGCCAATTCATCTAAAGTAGAGGAGGGTCGTTTGTCCAGTCTGGTGGATCAATTAACCGCCAATCACATACTTTCAGGAGGTTCCATTCAAGGACATAGTTTGTCAGATTCAAAGCATACTCAAACTAATTTGGCTTCAAGGAAAGAAAGGGTTGATAATGATTTATTTCAAGCTTTTAACAACTCATCGACCTACCATAATGAGCATTTGTCTTTGAGTGGCCAGATTCCGGGGTTTATTAATAATTGCCAAAAGCATGACAATGAAGGTGCAGCTCCAAGATCAAATGCTAAATTTGAAGGTGGATGTGTGCAACCTTTGTCGGGGGATGACTTGTTTGATATTTTGGGTGTAGATTTTAAAAATAAGCTTCTCAATGGCAATGGGAATAATTTCCATGCCGATGGACAGAATCTGGGTAAGGGTGCTTCAGTCTCTATGAATGAGCCAGATGTGAGTTCTGACTTTTATTCAGTTAATGGAAGTTTATCCAACACTGCATCATTCTCTGTGATGGGGACGGAGCATCTTTTGGATGCTGTGGTCACAAGGGCCCACTCTGTTGCCAAGCAGATCTCGGATGATAATGTGTCTTGCAGGACAACTGTGACAAAGACCAGTAGCTCCTCGGTACCTAGTAGTTCACCCTCTTGTAGTCAGGTTAATTTGTCTCATCTAGTGCAAGGAGAGCTATTTGGCTTGTCCAAGTCCATGGTCAAGGCAAGGACTATAGGGTCTGGTTCGCTTCAGTCAGGCTGTAGCAAGGATGATGGGGGAAGTTGTTCTCAAACTACTTCCATTTATGGGTCCCATATCAGTTCTTGGATAGAACAGGGTCATAATGTGAAGCGTGATAGTAGTGTTTCAACTGCTTATTCTAAGAGGAACGATGAAATGACAAAATCAAATCGCAAAAGACTTAAACCTGGAGAGAACCCTAGGCCTAGGCCAAAAGATCGTCAGATGATTCAAGATCGTGTGAAAGAATTGCGGGAAATTGTACCGAATGGGGCAAAAGTAATTAGATTTATTTTTTCTCATAATATCTCTTTATTTTTTTTAATCAATAATAAATAGTGTTCTAATACTGATGCTACTCTTCATTCCCCTGGTGTGATTTAACAGTGTAGCATAGATGCGCTTCTGGAACGAACCATCAAGCATATGCTTTTCTTGCAGAGTGTGACTAAGCATGCTGACAAGCTGAAACAAACAGGAGAGTCAAAGGTAAAGGCATTATGTATTTTCTTTACTACATTTCTCTATTTACCTAGCCTTTTCTGGAAGTTGGCTGAATACACATGGTTCCATCTCTGTGGAATAATCATGCCGATTTCTTAGGTTGTTGGAGCTGGGATGTGATGTATTTAAAATTGTAAAATTGTTGGGTTTTGCCGATTCTGGTACATCTGGTTTTGTATATACAATAAATAATTAGTTTAGGATCTTGTAAAAATATATATTAGATGAAAAACAGACTTATCTGGTGAAATGTTTGAAGTGAGTGTCCTTTTTACCATTTTTTTTTTTTTTTTTTGGTGCAACTTTTCATATCTCACACATTAATTTTTTCTGATGTTTTGGTCTTGCCTGAACTTGCAGATAATCAACAAGGAAGGTGGTTTACTTTTGAAAGACAACTTTGAGGGAGGGGCAACATGGGCATTTGAAGTTGGTTCACAATCGATGGTTTGCCCTATCATAGTTGAGGACCTGAATCCGCCTCGGCAAATGCTTGTAGAGGTAGTGACTGCCCTTTGGTTTGTTTAGAAATGGTTGGTTTGAACAAATGTTAATGTTGTTTTCTCTTCTGACAGATGCTTTGCGAGGAGCGTGGTTTCTTTTTAGAAATCGCTGACTTGATTAGGGGATTGGGACTGACTATCTTGAAGGGGGTAATGGAAACTAGGAATGACAAGATCTGGGCACGCTTTGCAGTAGAGGTAAGATTTGTAAAAGCAACTTTGCTCCTACCAATCAACCATCAGTCCCAGTAAATCTGCTTATGATATAACAGTGACATGGTAATAGTCTTTATGGATTATTAAACAAATTGATTCATGTAAACGTAAATGATTCCTCTGACTAGTCAAATGTCTTTTTGTGATCAGTGACCATGGTCATCTGCTTCGATTTGAAATCTTAATGTGAAACCATGATGTTTATGTTGTTCGCTTTTCCTCTGCTTAAAATGATGCATACTATTTGTCTAAAATTTAAGTTTTAAAATTCACTGTCATATTTTCCGTCTCTTTATAGTCATTTAATATGAATTTCATATACAGGCAAACAGGGACGTAACAAGGATGGAAATATTTATGTCACTTGTTCGTCTTTTGGAGCAAACTGTGAAAGGCAACGCATTGGTTAATGCCTTGGATAACAGCAATATGATGGTCCATCACTCTTTTCCCCAGGCCACCTCTATACCAGCAACCGGTAGACCCAGTAGTTTATAGCGAGCCACCTGCTATAATACTTTTCTGCTTTGGAAATGTTAAGAGCAAGCTTAAAATTGGCTGCAATGACTAACATGGTTCCAGTCTAAGCGCTTGGTGGTTCTGACATTTAACTAACTTAAATCTGCCACAAACCACATTATGACCAGCCTCACTTTTTTGGAGGGGGAGATCTAATTAGGTAGCTATCAGCTCTTCAAGAATTTTGAATGTGTGTTCCTTCGAGAGATGTGTATCTGAATGCTTTGAATCTTATGCCTTCTGAAAGAATTTAGCCATGGAAGATAATTCTTAAAGAGGTTATTCATCATATAAGTTGGATGAACTACAACATTTTAGTGCTTAATTTATAGGCAGAGAGGGGTTGCATAATAGCGGGTTTTGTGTTTCACAAATGTAAAGTGCATGTGGGATATGAAATGAAGGTATTAAGGTGTTTTTCCAGGAAGACTGTTTTCAATTTTTTTTCTTCTATTTGATGTTTCTTGTGTGATTAGTCCTGTTTTATGACTATTTGAAGTGATGAGATTCTTCCTTCTAATCCTTTATGAATGATCAATATGGTTTGCTTATGTAGAGAGTTAATATTTAAATTTAACATGTCATGCAGTGAGCAGCTGCTAAACTTCAGATTTAGTCGACCAAACATTTTGATAAAAGTTCTATTCATCTTTATTCTCAAGCACTTGAAGATGCACTACAGTTTAAAGAACTGCATTTGGGTTTCAATCGCTCAAAGGAATTATGCCTTTAAAGATGGTCTGAAGATCTCAGCTTTGGCTGTACTTGAACATGGATTTCCAAGCTTTAATTTGATAGCTTAGTGTTCTTAGCTGTTATCTTTACCTTCTTGTGAAAGACTATTAATTGAGATCATAATTCTGATCTGGTTTCTCGTAGTTGATTGGTTCACAAAAGTTTATGCTTCTTGTGGGCGAAATAAATAACAAACTCATCACCACAAACAATTATTAAGTCACATGAGCATTCATTGCCTCTGTTCCTGTCTGTCTCTAACAGACTCCAAAACTAGTTCATTTATGTCATGATAAAAGCCACGTTTATGAGGAGTTTAAATGTCTTCTCATAGTCTAACAGGATCTGTGTTTCCCAGTTTTCCAGCCCCTCATCTTTTTTATTTTAAGTATATTTTTAAAAATAATTTTTCTTTTGAAAGGTATTTATATTATAGTATTCAACTCGACGGCTCGATGCGCCGGTTCGGCGATTTGATTGCCTGAGTCGGCAGCATGAGGATAGGGCTGTTGCGTAAAAAATTTTAAATGGAGATTAATTTTAAAATTAGAATTAAAAAATAAGGTTAATTTAATTTTATAAAATTATAAATTTAATAATTATAAATACAATAGTAAAGATTAATTAGTTTAATATCATTTACTTTACTAGACTATCTCGCATTTCCGCATCTTCAACTTTTCAAAAGCAAGAGGCCAACTCATTTTTCATCTGGTTAATTCTTTGAATTTGTTTAATCTCAGTCATGCCAACAGCTGTTTCGCCCTCTTCGAAAAGCTAATTAAAAAGTGAAAACAGAAGCAACTAATACTTTGGTTAAGGTGGGTGTCATAATCAGGCTAAAATTAAACAGCTAGGTTAGTTAAGTAACAATATAATTAAGGGTTACTTTTGTAAGTGGTAGTCATAATCAGGGTCTTAATTTTATACTTGTTTAAACTAATACTTAATATTTTTTTTTGGGGAAATTGATGTTATTTCTTTTTCCTAACTAACGATTTGACCCATCAATAAACTTTCTGGATGGTTATAATCATGCCAATGCTGAGAATTAATTTATAAAAGTTATTAGATAGGATGATTTTATCATCTTATTTTTATATTTAATAAATCATACTCTATATATATATATATATATATATAAGTGACAAATAAATAATAATAAAGATATACACAATACAATAATATAAACTAATATTCTCTGCACTCAACGATATGCAAGTCAGTGAAAAATCTGCAAGTTGGGAGACGGAAGTTGTGAAAGGTAGAGAGAGAATAATAATGAAAAACTAATGATGAATAAAATGAGAATCAATCTCGATATGCTTTGTTCACTCGTTAAATATTAGATTTTCAACAATTTGAATGAAAGTCTGATTATTGCAATACATTGGAGTGGGCTTAATTTAAGGTTCACCCAAGTTCAGCAAAACAGACATCATAGCCATAGAACCTTGGCAGCAGTGACAATCATAACACGATACTCTACCTCTGTAGAAGAATGAGAAACAACATTTTACTTTTTACTCTTCCAAGTAATTAGAGAATTTCCTAAAAAAGTATAATAACCAGTAATTGATTTCCTATCAACAACATTAGTGGTTCAATCTGTATCAAAATAAATACTTAAATATTAGATATGAAGTAAATGAGAAAAGAAGACTCTGAAGTAAAACTTGTAAACAATTACAAAATACTTGTAAATAAATTTATATAAACTTCATGAATAATCATCCATATAAACTTTAAAACAAGCATATAAAAATTGTATATGCGTATTTTCTAGTTTTTTCTAACCTTTCACAAGTTAAAACTTTTATACTTTAATTGTGAACCGCATAAGACATTTATTACTAGTTATTTTATACTTTTGCTATGAAGAGTGTACCATCCCTTTCCTTTCCTCAAACTGTTTCTCTGAAGGAATTAAAAAAAAAAAAGAACAAAGAAGAAAAAAGTGTATCATCTTAAACCATTAAAAATAGGGAATGAAGCTTTATTTTTAATTTGAACATATTCAGTTTTAAAGCATTCGAGCCTTGGTTACATACATGATCTATCAAACATTCTCACAGTCGTCTGAGGTTGAGACAGACTCCACGTCCAGGCTTCAAAACCAGCCCACTAAAGACAGGTGAGTGACGGTATGTTGGAGAGAGCGAAAAGCAAAACTCCGATAGGACGAGAGACAGAATAACCTTCACTTGTGTCATGGCAAAGTGTTGACCAACACAGATTCAAGGCCCAACTCCAAATGGCATACATGTCTGAGGAAATTTGCAGGCCCCAAGTGCTCCATTGGCAAACCTTTCGGGATTGAACTTGTGGGCATCAGCGCCCCACAGATTTGTGTCTTTGTTGTAATATTGGGATGGGAATTTGAATGTTCATGCCTTTAGGAATCACAATGTCCTTGAATTTAATATCTTCCAACACTTCTCTTACCAGAAACACAGCAGGTGGATACAAGCGTAATGTCTCTTGAACAACCACTGTAAGCTGCAAATGAATCACTATTATATATAATTGGTTCCTTTCTAAGTGAATGTATGTATATGCATGTGAAAAGATTTTATTGGATTGACATCATATGTAACTCCACATTTTCTCAAGGTATATTATCAAGGAATTATATTTTTTTGTCATTAATTACCAATCATAATACTGTATATGTTCATATAACAGCTCATATGATCAGGAAATATGCGTACTGTTTTCATGTTTCGAAGCATATCACAACAGACAAAACTGATCATAATCTAATAGTTGTTACCGATCAGTTACCATGCTATAGTAAGTCGATTCCTCCAATTAAAATTTTAATAGTAGGTGATGGAAGAATTACCTTAATCTTATCAGGGTAAAACTCAGGAGCAACAATTTTTTGTTGGTAAGCCCAGATTGGGTCACTTGATGAGAAAATACCTAAGCCGAACAGAGGTCCATAGTGTTTGGACATGTAAGAAGGCTTCCCTAAGCTTAGGAAGTGCAGAGGCTAATCTGCTTGACCATTTCTAAATCTGTACGCTTCCAGTTGAATACATAAATACTGGGCCTGTCACCAATAGAAAAAAATGTTTGAGGTTGACCGGTTCAATTTCTTAATGATATTTTAAAATGTTAATATGATACTGCAATGGGATTTAATGTTACTGATAGATAACAATATGTGATGTTTTGCTATAACACACTAAACAATAATGTATGAATTCGTTACTATTATATGGTATGGTAATAATATTAATATTACCAGAACTATAGTCTATGAAACCATCAAAGATCATAGAATTATATTAAAAACAATGCGATATATATATTTTGTGTCCTACATGTATTCTTTTTGTAATTCAAACATAGATGACTATATTTTGTGCGGTCCAACAGTCCAAACAGCAGGACCACAGGTCCAACAATCCAGAACACAGATTTTCTGGTTTCCCCTATATATCTTTTGTTGAATTCGATTATTTTTCTGCTAACATTATTTTCTTACAAAAACGATCCTATCATTCACAACAACACAACTTCTAACTATTTAACTATTTTCAAGTATGATCTAGGCAAATTCATCAAACTAAACCAAATTTAGAGATATTAAGAGAGACGAAAGGTAGATGATTACCTTTGTAAATATATATGCTAAAATATCTTGATTTACTTCTAAATTTGTTACTCAGTAGTTACGTAGAGAGTGGGTGTGAGTGAAATATGAGTGAAAAAATGTAAATGAAGAGAAGAATAATGGAGAAGACAAAAGATCTGTTCAGGGGCATTTTGGTCAGATTATATATTTTTTTAGATAGATGCATCAAATAAATTTGGTCAGTGGGTTTTTTTTTTTTTTTTTTTTTTTTTTTTTTTTTTTTTTTTTTNTGGGTTTTTTTTTTTTTTTTTTTTTTTTTTTTTTTTTTTTTTTGTAGACAGCCCCTTGATTTAGGACATTTCTAATTTCCCTAACTCTAAGCAAGTTACAAGGAGGACATCGTGATAACATCTTCCTTTATTAATGACGCAACGAGAATACTAACAATTAATCATGAAGAAATATTGTTTCAGAAGGTGAAATTTGAACCATTCAATCAAGTATCAATTGAATTTGTAAAAATAAACAATTGCATGTTATTATATATAGTTGTTCTTGTCAAAGGAAAATAAATAAATAAATATGGAAGAAAATAATTAACTTGAGATGAAAAGAGAGTAGTTAGTAGGTACCACAAGCATTTCTCCACCTCTCAAAGTGTGGGAAGAGAGTGGAAGGCCAGTTATGGCTAATACCGGCTTGGTGATGATCATCTTCTTCTGGAGTATCTTTTACTGATCTTGAATATTAGGCTTATTCTTGAGCGATCCTTTTGATTTCAGAAATATTCCCAGAAATACAAGAAGGCAAAGGTCCTCTTACCCCTTGACTTTGAAGCTTTGCTCTTCTCCTTTGCGGCTTCAAAACCAAAACACTGTAGAGATGAAAGAGCAATTGTAACGCCTCGGCCCCAAACAAATCACAATCACAATTCCAAATGACCGGTCGTTACCTTCCAAACAAATTGTCAAATTTTGCTCCCCTCAGGGACGCGTCCCCCACTCGAACNCAAGACCTTAAAGGATCAAGGCGTTCAGAGTGAGTACCAATTGGGCTAGTAGCTCAATCTTCGAAGACTCATAAGATCCTTATTCCTGGGATAGTATGCCAAAAGAAGCATTGACCCCGCTTTCACAAATCTCAATATATTTCTTTTCAGGTCCCTCTTATCATCATGTCTATCCTTACTCATCTGGCATCAATATTGAGGATGAATTATTAAACTTAGAATTGCTGAAAAGAGATTCCTCTCCTAACTCCCAGACGTCAAAGTTTAGTCTGTGACAGCCTATCAAAGATTCAACTCAAGCTCCACTATACTACGATCCAAAGCATCTTTTGGAAAAGCATTCAATGCTTTTCATCTTTATGTCTTTATGTAATTATGATGTTTGTATTTTACTTTTGACTTTGTATTCACCCCATGTCATAGGTGTGTTATGTGTTATAAGCTTTAACTTTATGCTTTAGCTTTTTATGTTTTTCATGTAAAAGTGATTCCTTCACGAGAATCACACTGTGTTTTAGTTTGTCTTTATTGTAATGATGTCAGCCCTTATGTTATGGGCTTCTTTGTAAGTTTCCTCTAAATAAGAGTTCTCTTCTCTTGATTCTTAGAGGTCAAGATACAGAGAAAACATTTTCATAACATCTCTCTCTTCATAATGTCAACTTAAGTTTTTATTTTCCTTTTCTTATTAACATTTCTTAGAAAATCCTTGTTTTACAAAAATGTCCTTATAATGATCTTGTAGAATTTATCAATCTTTTAGGCTCAATTAGGGTTAGGTACAATAAATTTCTCGTATTTTAGACGAAGTTTATATGAAAATCAATTTCATTTGTATAATTTTATATTTGTTTATTTAGCTATATTAATTATTAATTAAACCAAATTTTGAAGATTGTTAACATAGATTTGGAAGAATTGATTAGTTTTATTAAGTATATTTATTGTACATATTGTTAGTTCTCGGAATCATTCAATCGGACATGCACGTAAACATTCAGTTAAACATTGACAATCAGATGAAGATCAAAATCAAATCATTCAGATGTGATATATACATACCTTCTCCAAGCTTTATACGGATTAAAAATATCTCTTCCCCGCTTGAAATAGTTTCTGCACCATTGGTCTTCCGAGGAATGGCCGCCTCCTTCATCTTGAGCTACAATCACGAGTGGGCATGATACACAAATGCAGAACAATTCTACATAAGCAAAGAAAAATGAAGTACAAGGGAGGCTGTGATGTATATTTTCTTCCCGTGAGAAAACGTTTCTCTCACTTTTAGTTTTTTTTTTTTTGTTTCAAAAACAAAAAGATGATGAAAACGTTTCTCTCAGTCTATTTGCTTCCCTTTGTTGACTGCTTCATTGATTTTTATAAATCAAAATTATTCCAATATAAAATTTTAGATTTCGAAAATCCTAAATTTTTATGATGCAGTGGCAAATTCCGTCGTACCTATACAGTTTGAATTTTTAATTATGCACCCCGCAGACCTGAAACAATTTCCAGTTTTTATAGTTTCACCCCCACAGATTGTATCTTCGGATTTTCGAGTTCTACAACTCCAATTTTGCCTCCGTTCAGGGCTGTGAAACCACCAAAATATAAGGAAAAAAATGGAGTTAACCCAATTACCCAATTACACTCTTATTAACTAAATTAATCATAGTAACTTGATGAGTTTTGAACATGATTTGGAATTTTGAACATAATTCGGAAATTCTACGTGGCTTTGTAACAAAGGTACGCTAATTAAACGAGCCTTTGCACCAATAGTGCCAACCTTGGTTTCCAGCCTATATACCTTTTCCAAATTTCTTAGTTATTAACTCTCACGGTTAATCATTAGGTAAAATAGATTTGCAGTTGGCTCATCCTTTATCTTTAAACCTAAGGATTTTGTAAGGAATGCTATAAGATTAATCTCAAAGCACACAAACAAAAACTCAAAGGTTGACTATATGTTTGCGCCTATTGATATTCTATCGGGCATATTTTATAATCAATTCTAAAAAATTAATTAACAATTAATTAAAAGATAGAATTGAAGAACACTACAAATAATCAAATTATAAAATCGGAAAGGGAAAATATGGCAAAAAGGTCACCCTATTTCATTACATTGCCCGAAATCAAAATTACGAAGACAAAATAAATAGAGAGTAATTAAATGACTTCAAAAGCCACCCCTCAATACATGAACCAAACATACAATGACAAAGAAATTTACAAGGCCCTAAAAGCATCAAATGAACTTGGTGTAAACTACATACATAATTGGAAAAACATGTCAAAACAAACTAATTTGCAACTCGTGCAAATTGCCAAGTTTGAACATGCATAGAACTGATTTAATTTGTATCACATACAAATAGAAATGAAACATGTATGTAGCAAAATCAATTATATCATATATAACTGAAAATAAATATACATATTACAATACAATAATTTGTATCTCACATTTGGTTATGCATCACAATACAATTCAGTTATGCATCAACCATGCATCATCAAAAGGTCAAATCGAATAAGGATATGCATAAATTGACACTATTTGTATCTAATACAAATTTTTCAAGATTTACATGCAACAGCAAAAATAGTTTGTATCAAATATCTAACACTGAAATTTTAAATTACATGCAGCATCCTACACAATATTGCCAATTTACATTGTCATATACATAACATAACAATAAATAAAACAAGCAACATATTTCTAATAAATCTATCACCTTATAATAACAAACAAAATCACATGCATGAATGTTTTTGATAATATTAAAATAATCAAATATGGCCAACATAATCATACCTTTTTTGTTCAAAACGCATTCACTCATTACATGCATTAATGAATCAAATGGATATATTATTATTATATATACGTCACACGCATATATATATCTTATCAAAAAACCAAATAATCACATCAATTATGCAACTTCTACAAATCGGATTAAGCATCATCATGCATCAAAATTGAATTGTGCATCAACATGCAACAACAATATCACAACCCGATTACAAGCATATCATGTATATCACATAAACAAAACATGTAACAAGATTCAATTTCATACAACATAATCCATCAAATACAAATTCACACTTCACCTGCATCTCATCCGATTATTCATTAAGCTATATAAATATAATAATCAAATAGCTGCAGTAAACAAATATAACAAACAAACAGATTTGTTTCTTCATCATGAACTGCCGATTATTCAACTCCATATACATGTCAAACATGCAACAAAATTGATATTCAGATATACCTCTACATTCTCCAAATCCAAATATACATCACATTTATCAAGATTCGAATTTTACATTAAACATGCAACAAATAACAGTTATATGTAAACATGTAATAAAAATCTGAATCTACAAGCATCTGATTTCCAATAAATCATAAACTTATAACAATTCAGATTATACAACTAATTGCAAAACATATCCGAATTATATATAACAGGCTACAAATCCGATTCACACATCACATGCATTAATCAGTTAGAACACAGCCTTATATATCAACATCCAACAAGAACCAAAATCAAAAGATCACATGCATAAACTGAAAATAGTTTGTAACAATTACATAAAACCGAAATCGGAACAACATGAACACGCTTCAATCTTCAATTAAACACATTACTTGAAGAAATTTCGATCATATGCATCCAAGAACAAAACTTGCTCTAATACCATTGTTAGTCCTCGGAATGATTCAATCAGACATGCATGTAAACATTCGGTTAAACATTGACAATCAGATGAAGATCAAAATCAAAACAGTTAGATTTTATATATATACACCTTCTCCAAGCTTTATAAGGATGAAAAATACCTCTTCCTCGCTTAAAACATTTTCTGCACCATGGGTCTTCCAAGGTACGGCTGCCTCCTTCCTCTTGAGCAACAATCACGAGTGGGCATGATACACAAATGCAGAACAATGCTACATAAGCAAAGAAAAATGAAGAAAAGGGGATGCTGTGATATATATTTTCTTCTCTTGAGAAAACGTTTCTCTCACACCAGTTTTTTTGTTTCGAAAACAGAAAGATGATGAAGAAGAAGACGTAATGAGTGGCTAAAAACGAAGGCTTTATGCTTTGTCAAAGAACATATATATTATTAATCCAAAGATAAACATGTTATCTTCAATATATCCAAAGAATGCCAAAATATCTCATTTCATAAAAATAACATATAAACCCTTACCATTTTGTTAATAAAAAATCAAGACATTATTCTATGAATTATATATTAATTTGGGCTTAATTAATTTAGAGGTAAAATTTAATTAATTTCGTTTCCTTTTTAATATTAATCATATTAATAAAAGAAAAATAAACACTTAATTAAATCTCAAAATTTAACATATATCAAAATATATTGATTAATTATATTTCCAATTTATAATCAAATTGAAATTTGAAAACATTATTCACTTAAATTTTGGTATTAATCACAAAAATAGGTCCCACCAATTTTATTTAATCAAATTAAAATATTATCTTATTTATAATCTATTCCATACTTTAATCTTATTAAAAATGGAATATTATAAATACCTTTTTAATTTTCCTTGGACCAGGTTTTTATATAAATTCAATTTATCTATCAAACCTAAAGGCAAAACCCAAATTCAATTTATATGTGAGTCTATCTCACTTATCATCGGAGAAATCTAATTTCTAAGTATACCACTCAATAAATTGATTTAATTTCATGATACTATCAAATAGATTCTTATTAAATCAAATCCTTCATTTAGTCCTTATTGATGCTTAGAAAGAATAAACAACTACCTAAGATATCTTATGGACGTATTTAATTATAAGCTTAAACAAACTGAGCCTAATACTCTTCTATCTTATAAATATAATAGGTCTAGTTTGTTAACCCTAACTGACTCCATTATAGGGTCAGAGTTACATTCTTAAATTAAATACTTTAATTATCAGAAACTTAATAATTTAATATGATTAAATTATACCTTAAAGTTTTATCCATTAAGTAATAAAAATACATAAATACCCTAATAGGATACTGATAATTAAAGCTAAATCTATATTGCCGTTTTACCACTCTAATTACATCTTTATCCTTGAGACTAGCTTTACATCTAATGAATGAATTAATTAATGAATTTGCTTCATTAAACACTCGGTCAAGACTCATCATTTAAGACTTTGTAAAACTCCCAAGGCAGTATTCCTTTAACCTTACATAGTTATGAATTCCATATTTATGGAATAATATTTTCTATCTCACAAAACAATAGTTCTTACTAGCCAAGCTATTGACTTGTATATCAACAAGGTCTCACTTCCTATTGTAATCAAAGACTCCAACCTGCAAAACAAAGGTACACTACCCACTCGGAGTTAAGGTAAATATGTCAAAGTTGCTCTATTGAAGTGTATGTTTACAGTAACGATAGTTATACTGAGCCATAAATTTGATGTGGTCATTATTCAATGTATACAATATACACAAATGTCTTTATCTGAAAGTCTCCATTTTAATAGTTTGAGACTTACCATTCTTACAGAAGCAAACGATATAACAATCTTATCCAAAGAGAGTGTCCAATTTTGTTTATAGGTTATGAACTAAATTCGAGTAATGGTAAAGTTCCGAGTCTCTTATATATGACTACTTCATATAACCAAAAACTCCATCATATAACTTAGCTTAGGAACCTTGATCATTGATGTCATAAAGGAGAGAGAAGAGATACAATGATTACGTGATATAAATAATTATTATTGATTTCACATATATATTTATATTTACAAAAATACATCTTACTCTAAGTGCATTTTTCTAACACATATGGTAGAACTTAATTCGTTGTAATTAAATTTGATTAACATCATTATATTTCAAATAGAAATCAATTCACATATCATTTAAGATACTATTTAGTAATTTTTTCAACTAATTAGTCAATATTATATTTAAAATTGAATTAATTCCCAAAATTAAATGTTTAAATCTAATTAAGGTTAAAAAAAAAAAACCATTCCCATCTAAACTTATATTTTATATCAATTTGATGAGTTAATTCCGTACAAATTATATAACTTAATCCATACAACCAACCTGATGTGGTACAAATCCATTGGAGGGATAAAAATTATTTTAGTAATTGATATATTAACTATCCATCAAACGATTTTTTTACCATATTTAGTTGTATGAGTTAAATTATATAACGTTTGGATGTATATATGAAATTATTGTAACATTAATATTATAATTATAAAATCTATAAAAATTCAACCATATAAACTAATATAGTATAATATGTTTAAAGGAATGCAAATATAAAATTAATTATAATAATTAAAACTAATGATATAACAATCAAACGATAATTTCATATTAATTTGTATGGTTGAGTTTATATAAAAATTTGTAAATATATCACCATCTTTATTGTAATTTGATTCCTAATCAATCAAACTACATATACAAGTTTTTTTATTTAGAATGTAAATAATTTTGATTAAAGTGATTTTATGTAAATAGAAATCTCTTATATTAATTTGATTAATAAATCAATCAAATACTTTAGTAGGTAATAACATATAGAAAATTTAGTTAGGATTAGATTGACTTCAATTAAGGTAATTTATTTAAGCAGATTGTATAAATTAATTATTTGACTATTAAATATGGTAAAAAATAAAAAATGGATGAAATAAACTAAATATAGAAATTATTTTCTTACTTTATTAAATTTGGTCCATAATATTATGGAATTAATATAAATTTAATTAAACTAGTTTGGCTAATTTTCAAATACCTCCCATGTGGTTAGCATGTTTTATTAAATTTTAATTTAAGTGACAAAAATATCCTTAAATGGTAAACCTAAAGAAAGAATATTAAATTAATATTTTAAAGCTACTGCCTAGTGAAACATTGTATTCAATAATAATTGTTTTATTTAATGAAATTTGAATGTTTTCAAAATTATATTATTTTTGAAGATTTTTTATTAGGTTTAATATTTTAGAAGCATTTTATTCATTTCAACAAAAATTTAACAAAATATGTTAACTTTGATTGACGATAAGCGAGATTTATAGGATTTTTTTTTTTTGAAAACGTAGGTTGTCATGTAAGATTTTTTTAAACTACAGGAGAAGAGTTGCGTGGTGTTAACCCATTAAACTATAATAAATCCGAGGAATTCCTCAGCAAATTGCCATCCTATATTAGGGAATAATATAAAGGGTTATCTGAAGTATTTCATGAGACGTTTGGGTTTATATTGTAAGAATAAATGTCATGGGTGTCAATTTTGAGTTCCCTTATATATAAATCAAGAGGCAGTATAAGGTTATAATTTTCATCAAAATAATTTTTATTATAAATTTTCTCACATATAACTCAAGAGGCCCGGATATGGCTATTATTTGCATCAAAATAATTTGTAAGGTGGCGCTATTGTTACCGATATTATTCTTTTTGACATCCAATTATACAAAATCCTTATAACTCTTTTTAACAATTTACGTCTAAAATTCTTAATCGACCTTCTTTCTTCATCGTCATCTTTCCATTTACCTAAATTTTAGAAAATGAGTAGTTATCAATCACCACACCTCCTTTTGTTTAAATTTCACTCATATGAGACTTTTATATTTTTTCTTTTCCACCATCTCTAAGTTTTCAAAAAAATTTTCTCAAATCCTTCAGTTATATTTTTTGTTAATCAATATTTTTTGACCTTCATATTTTAACAATTTTATTATTTTACCCCTACTAACAAATATAAAGAGAAGACTAATTTTTAAAAGATAAAATTAAGATAAATGACCAAATTATCTTTGAAATAAATACCAACTTTTCAACTAAGAGCTGCAACATACAAATAGTATTTTATTCATATTTAGAAATGATGAATGATTTTTTTTATTTATTATATAATATTTTTTTAAAAATATTATTTTTCAAAACTTATGTTTTGATGGTTTTTATTTATTTTTCTATTTACATATTTATTCATATTTTATCTTTACTAAATTATTAATATTTTATAACATAATTATTTAGGAAAAAAATGTACCCCCGATGATTAGGCGTTATTATAGTTCACTCTCAAGTTTAATCTTAATCATCACAAAACCTCTTGCTAATGTATTTTCTATTGAAATATCAAGTTTACTTCTATGCTAAATAACACTTACCACTCATGAGTTTACTAAAGAATGAATTAGCTCCCATGATTGGTAGAAACCTCTCTTACATTAATATGGGTTTTATGAGGATTCATAAAACCTGTTGGGGGACAGTGTAATAATATCTAACTATAAGGGAGTTATATATATTTTTTAATTTAGATATATAAGAAGACAGCTAACAAATACTAATTTGCCCTTCCATCTGTTGTTAACTAACAGAAAATGTAACTGAAGAATCTTAGAAGAGATTTTTAAAAAATTTAGGGATGATGGAAAAGAAAAAAAGACAAAAGTCTCATATGAGTGAAATTTAAACAAAAAGTAAGGGCGGTGGTTGATAATTACTCTTTAAAAAAGAGGAAAAAGAAGTTGAGTAAAATATTTTAAGAAATCATCATAATATACTTTTTTTTTTTAAATAACATTACTCATTCTTCTTTTTTGGCCTAGCATTTTAAATACAGTAAACAAAATGAATGCTCAAATAGTTATAACTATACAAAGGTGGGCTATTTGCTCTCACCTTTTTATTAGAACACCCACTCTTCTGTTAATTTTTTTTAATTAGAATATTATTCCAGGATAAATTTACTGTTAAGCCTAATAAAACCTAATTAACTCAAGGGTGAGCTATTTGCATACAAAATTTTGCTCAATGCACCCATTTCTTTATCAAAAATATTATTACTAAAATGCCCATAAAATAATTTACTATTAAGTGCGATTAAAATTGACTAAATATTTTTTTCTTTACACCTGTCTTCTTATCTCTTTATCTACTCCATGATTTTTATCTTCTGTGAATATTTGATTAAGCAATATTGCGTCTAAGTTTATTATTCTTAAACTTTTTTTATTAAATGGTATTTTTATGGGATTAAGAAAAAATGTATAATTACAATGAGAAAGTTTTCATTATTCCAATGTTGTTATTCTCTTCAATTCGCTTTTTCAATTAATTTGCTTCATTAGAAATCTGAATTCCTTATGAAACTTGGCAAGTACTAGTGTATAAGTATTTTCAATTTTTTTTTCACTTCCGAGTGTTATATTGCTTTATGACTCTGCTGATATATATATATATATATATATATATATATATATATATATTTCATAAGGGTTTGACAAACTATAGGGTCATTGTTAATATTAGCTTAAATCTCAAGGTCGTATTTGATAATAGATCTTAGCTCAGGGTCATGGACAAAGTTTGCCGGCCCTTTTCTTTTTAATCCATTTGTCTTTATAAGTAATTTCATAATGGGTATTTTCGTATTATTTTTTTAATATAAAAGTGGGTGTTAAGAGCAACTTTTTGGGTGCAAATACCCTCGTCCTAAATTTATTTATTTGATTTATCTTATAATTTAAAGAATTCTTGATCTAATTAATAAAATTAGTATAGTGAATTCTCATAATTAAAATTATTAGTCTATCATAAAATTACAGTAAATTAATTATTTTATTATACTCAATAAGATTAATAATAAAAAAATATATTTTTCAAGACAAATTAATGATTAAATAATGAAAATACGTGTCATTTGAGGTGTAATATATACCTTCAAGATTGTCAATAAAATTAATTGAGCATGCTTATTTTGATGAAATATGTAATAAAATTAAGATATTTTATTAAAAGTACTTAAATATAATTTTTTTAAAGATTTTTTTTAAATTTTTTATTGTATTTTTTATTCAATTAAATTTTAGTCTTTAAATTTATGTTAATTATTTGAAAATAATTTCAAAATATAAAAAATAAATTGAGTAGAACCCATAAAATATTACTCTCGAAAAGGGTATAATATAATCTAGCGTTTAGCTGTTTTTAGCCAAAAAATTTATTCACACTAGGAGGGTGTATTCAATTAAGTGGCCGTTTGGTTTGACTTTTGGAATCGGAATGGCTATTCACTCCTCTTGTTTGGTTTAGTACGGAATCAGAATCCGATTCCCTTTGAAGCTGTTTGGATTATAGAGAAATCCAAATCGGAATCAATATCAATTTTTCAAATTACTTTGCTGTAAAAATGTATAAAATAAATAATATTAAAATGTAATATATATAATAATTATTATAATATATGAATTTCCATTTTTTTTTGTATTTTTTTTTTTGTTTTTCTTTTTTACACTTTCCAACTGATCTAAAACATCATATGTAATTAATGATAAATTTGATTCAATAACATTCATAAAAACTTATATAAATATTAATCATTAACCACACTGTTCATACCATAATTCATAATATCCAAATCATAATGGATATTAAAAATATCTGCATAATCCTAGCTGTTTCAGTTTTAAAAGAAAATAATTTAAATTACTTATCATAAACATATTCATACTATCTCAAATCATTCTAGAACCATTTCCACCAGGAGTAACATATAAAACACCAATTACATATTGCCTTCTAAGGTTAGGTGAAGCTTGATAGAAAACTCTCAATTTGTTTGGCTTAGTTGTAAGGATATCTGCAGCTTGCAAGACTTTAGCACTAGTCAGTCCCTTAATCTAAAGTAACTTATCCAACACTTTGTTGCTTTTATTAGCCATTTCTTGTTCATGTTCTTCTGCACGAGACCATGCATTTGACATAGTAGCAAGGTGTGTGTTCATATTTTGCATGAATGTACCAAAATTAGAAGACACATTTTAGAAAGTAGTAGCCATACTTGGCTCTTGAGATTCACTACAAGAAAATCAACTTTTTACGGCGTTTAAAAAAAGCTGTAAATATGTTTTTACAGTGTTTTTAGCAACGTCGTAGGTGGCGACGCTGTAAATACGAGTGCACTTTTTACAGCGTTTTTTAAACGCTGTGTATATACATTTTTACAGCGTTTTTTAAACGCTGTAAATGTCATTTATAGCGTTTAAAAAACGCTGTGAATGATATTTTACAGCGTTTAAAAAACGCTGTGAATGATATTTTACAGCGTTTAAAAAACGCTGTAAATAAGCCTTTTTAACAACGTTTTTTAAACGCTGTGAATAAGCATTTTTTACAGCATTTTTTAAACGCTGCGAATAAGCTTTTAATCAAAATTTTTTTTTAATGCTTTGAATAAGCTTTACTACTGTGTTTTTTAAGGTATTGAATCAAAATCATTATTCAAGTTAATCAAAATTTATTATTTATTATTTACTAATCTTAAACTAGGTATTGAATCAAATAAAATAAAAAGTTAACAGAGAATTATGATCTTACTCTAAACAATATAATTTCATCCTGCATCAATTTATCATCCACTATAACATCAAATTATAACAACACAAATTATATATATGAACTTCGTATTCAAAATTCTCTTTGTATTCATACACTATCTTAGCATAGAGAGTTGAATAAAACCAAGCTTACTTTTGCATTATATAGAAACAAAATATTCCAATAGAAACAATCAAGTTGTGCCCTAAAGGGACATTAAGGAAGATGGCTACCCTAACAGTACGCTAAGCGATGATGATGGCAATGATACTATACATAATTTTGTAGTACCAATCTTAATCATATGTTAATCTCTCACAACAAAATCTCTTCCTCCTGAACTTGGGCTGGAGGTTCTTCCTCATTCTTATCTTCAGCAAGAACTTTAGCATAATATTCTGCTTCTTTATAAGACTAANTTTATAAGACTAAAAACAAACTAAGCTGCATTAAAAAAACCCAAATTTGTAAGTTCATCATATTACAAAGAACTAAACTTAGAAAGAATCAAACTATGAAAATAAATTAAATGGCCATTACGCAACTAACCTTGCAAGCACAATAGAGAAGGAAATCCCAGCCAACAATTATGAGTTAGAAGCCATAATCCTCGGAAATTTGATTTGTCACACAATTGAATAATAAATTTGTCACACATCTACAGAATGAATAGGCTGCCAAGAATTTGAACATATACCATGCAAATTCATATTCCAACATTAATGTGCATTGTTGCAGCTAGCTAAAANGATGGTTCTAATATTAATGCATTCATGAAAGTTAAAGAGTTAATACTAGCCAACAGTTTCAGAATTTGATGGGACCATGTTAAGAGTGTAAGATCTTCTTCTAAGTGTCAAAGTCAACCTGATTACATGAATGGACCATAACCACAACATTGTCTTCGTTGAAAGACTGCTAAAATATACAAGTCACCAAAACCTTAGCAGCCACGCCACTCTACATTTACATGTTTAAACAATTCAAGATTTTTTAGCACAAAGAGACCCTGGATTGTTGCTGGCCATAAAATTCAAGAGTTAACATAACGTTCACATATTTCTACATGTATAAGGCATATTTCTACTAGTTACGGCTACAGAGGAATCTCTAATGCAACATACACATGAAATCTTGCTGAG